>JAOSLQ010049301.1:8685-18814 GCA_025629905.1 Lorius lory
GGGGACTTCTGGAGATCGTCTGGTCCAAACCCCCTGCCAAGGCAGGGCCACCTAGAGCAGGCTACACAGGGACACAGTAATTTACAAAGATGGTCTATTCTTTATGTAAATAAAATGTTTTAAGCTGAAGGTGGTGATGAGTCGCGGGTAGATGTCTTCCTGGAATCCAGCCCAAATGTCAGCCAAAGTCCTCAGAAAGGGGCTCTCCTGGTACAGCTCACTCTTGTTGAACGTAGTAAAGTGAAGAACAAAGTTCTTTGCTTTTTTTTCTCCATCCCCCTCCACCAGACTGTTAATTGAAGTGCTACAAAGAACACAAGATTCCTTCCAAGACCAAAAATAGATGACTCTGAGAGACTGTCTCTTCAAAGCACCACCTGGTGATCCCTGCTATAATGTTATGTTCACATGCATCAAATATTTCTGTGATTTCTGTTCCATTCAGGCTAAGGAAATATTAGGGTTTTGGAGTTATATGTGATTACACTGAAAAATTTCTTAGGTTTTGAGGTAATAGAAATTGTCATGTTTCACTAATAACCTTCTAAAAAGCAGATGATACTGCAAGAAATCTGGTAAATAGCCGATTCGGTCAGTTCATTTACTTCGTTCATGTCTGCTTCAGATTTTATTAATATATATCCTCTCTACTTGTTGGAAACACCACTGCCTGCAAGCAAGGTAGTGTTAGGTGGCCCTTCATTAGTAGCTTTCAGTGTATACCAAAGTGTGACAAAGGCAGATCTGGTTCATTGACACTTTTTTTCTAAACCATCTACTAAAGAGGTGATTTCCTGCCCCTGTTATGTTTCAGATTAGACTCTTCAGGCACACACCTCGCTTCTGTCAAAATGCTGCCAATAATTTCCATTGGAGAGGACGAAGCCATGGTTAGGAAATGCTTCACAACAAAGCTGATGGATGGATCTGGCATAAGCTTTGTTTTGTACTTCTGTTCTTGGATCAAGAGTTAAGAAAATCTCTTTAATTTCTTGTTCAATTAATATAGTAGATGTAAAATTCTTCCCAAGCATACCTCAGTGTGTGAGGATGTGAATGACATTGGGGCTTTCAATTAATAAAAATATCACAGTAGGCATTTGGAATGTGTTCTTCAATAACAAAGGGAAGGAATTTCACCTGCCTTCATGCTTTGGTTCTTGCCGGATTTTCCCCTTGTTTTTCACAAAAGTAACCTTGCCCTCCATAATCTGAAAAAAAAAATGGAGAAGAACCTTTATTTAGAAATACTAAGAAAGTCTGGAAGCTGTGATAAGTAAGTCCTGGACAGAACTGTGTGTGACCTTGCACAATGTGTCCCTGCAGGACAGCTTTTCTCTCGTCCCAGAAACTACTAAAGTCCACTCCACAGAGACAGAAACCACTGGTATTCTGACAACTTTTTCTCATGGTTTGTTAGAGGCTTTTTAGCCTATCATAGAACTAATAGAATTGATTATTTTGCACATTGAATTTCTAAACTAGTTTCAGTTACATAGTTACATTTAAGAAATCAGTATTTCAGCATCCCCTTTGTATTTAAGAAGTGGGTTATTGACAGTATGCCTCAGTACTCAGTCCTGATGCAATAAGTTGATGGAGGGTTACAGGGCAAACAGTTAAGTCATTGAGGTCACCCCTGCTTTAACACAGGCAAGGAGAAGGAGCCTTTTCTCCATAGAGAAGTGCAATTTTAATGTATGTTGGACCTTTAGGAAAGGGATACTACTTTTCAGTGATGTCATGGTAAATAGAAATTGGCATTAGGTGGTGCTAAACTGAAAATTAGGCATATACCTAAGGTCTTGTTCTGCTTTCTATTTGATAGCCTAAGCCTGTAAATATTGTTCTGATTCAAGCATAATGCCTGTTTCTCAATGGGAAAATTTCATTGTAAGCATTAGTGGAAGATGTCATGTGTAGCAGGCAAACAGCAACACTGGTGAAAATAAATAGTATGTAGCTCTTATATAGGGCTTTTCATTAGTGGATCTCAAGTAATTTCACGATAAGGGAACAGTTATTAAAGACTTTTAGGTACAGAATCGTGTAGCTTTCAGTGATTTTTTCCTTACGTTGTGTCTGTGAGGAAGGGGGTTTTGGTTTGGGGATTTTTATCCCTACTGAGAGAGCTGGGACCAATGTCCTCCTGGTGCAGTATGTGTTCCGTATGGTGCAATTTGTTCACCAGCTTATGCGCCTTTCTTGCCTCCTGGAAATTGTATACTTGATAGTAGCAGGGCTTACATGTGCTATTGTAGAGGGATTTGAGCCAACTTCTGTTTCCCCTGCAGATGAAAGTGGCATGTGCAAAGAGTATACACTGAGAGATTTGGTGTCAGGCAATCACTTCTCTGGAGGATTAAATGAAGCCTTCTAAAAGGCATCCTTTTCCCTTTTGCTGACAAGATTCATAACCCAAACCGCTGGCTCTGTTAATAGCATTCATAGGACGTTTTGGGTGCATTTTTTTTTTTTTACAAGAAGCCTTAAAATATGGCTTCTTACACTTATTTACTCAGATTCTTCTCTTTAATTTGTATACGCAGTAGTTTGCCTCCTTCAGCAGCTAGACGATCAGTTGGCAAGGAAATGGTGTTCTGAGATGCAGCTGAGGTAAAGCTATCAGACTGGATGGTGGCATGAGCTACAGTGCATGTTTAGAGAGCAGAGGAAGAAAACTGCATTGCACAATGCTGTCTGCTTTTCACATTCTGCCATTGTTTTAAAAATCTGTGCCCCAAGTGTCAGTCATCTCTTGTTAAAACAAGGCCTCTGACCAAGAGCCTTCATGGAATAAGAATTACAGAAATGTGATCCAAAGGCTCACAGACTGGGAGCTCCTCAAAACCTGGCATGGGAGGAATTTTTCTTTTCCTTTATTTGTCATAGAGTTAAGATATGCAGCTTCTCGGGGATAAGGGGGAAAAATAGATTGTGAACATTATTGTTAATCCAGATGCTTAGAAATGAGCAGTCATGTTTTTCCCAAAATGTGCAACTGATTAAAAAATAATGATGTATTTTAAAAATTATGCCTTTGGGTTTTGTGCCTTCCAGATAAAACGCTCATCTGATTTTCATGTTTTTCTCAGCAATCCTAAGAATTAGAACCATACTATTTAAAAAGATACCAACAATTCCTGAAAACGCTCCCTGCTGCTTGTTTCTGGAATTTTCATTGAAATGTCTGGCATCACCAGAACTGGAGAATTTAGTGTTTTTCAGTTTACTATTACTCATGTAAAATGAATTTGTTCTTTTTTTGTGTCCTCCCTCTGCTCCTGCCAAAATGTTGGAATACTTTGGCAAAGTAGCACAGTGAGGAGTGACAGTATGAATGATAGTAACAGGTAAGTTTACTAAATGCCTCTTCTTAAAAACAGGACCACAGGTTGTTTGGTACAGAGGTAGAGATTAATATAACAGTTTAAAAAATATCATTGTTCATTCACGTCTCAAAACAAAACCAGATTTTTCTCTCAGAATTGTGTCAGCCTCTTCAGGAGAGGTAGGATTCTACTCTGAAATTCCTACATGCTTTCTGTGCATGTGAAAACATTTTCAGTCATGGCAGTACCCCACCATGCTTCATTCAAGAAGTAATCCTCTGGTTTTCATCATCCCAAAGCTGATCACCCAAATGGCTCATGATGACACAGAAACTAAAACTCCTAGAAAGGATCAGTATAGTGAGTATGCTTTGCTCTGTTGCTGGAGTGTTTGCCTCCTGGCAGGCAGGCAGAGATTAAAATCTTGATTGTTGGAAGGCAGGGCTGTGCTGGCATGTCCCAACAGTGAGGCATAAGCCCAGGGCAAAGACTCTGAACGTGAGACTGAAATTTCCCTCCACTTGGGCTCAGATGGTTTTCATTCCTGTGTAGAATCTGTTATGATACGCAGGTGGAAGAGGTGATGTTATGGAGGAAGGAATTGAGGGGAGCTTTGGTCTTTCAGCTACAGCTTGTCTCTAACTAATGACTTCATATCAGAAAAATTAAAAATCTGCGTAAGTATTAATAAGAATTAAGTAGGATTTTCTGTGTTCATGGTACAATTTAAAGTCTTGATTCCAAATTATATGCTATTCCTGTTTTCAGACTTTGCATTCATGTGATATAGAAAAGATTGTGCCAGCCCATGTGTATGTTACTTACTGTGTTGCTTTGTCTTCCCTTTTCAGCACTTACAGAATCCTGCAAACTTCCATAATGCAGCAACAGAGCTGCTGGACTGGTGTGGAGACCCCAGAGCCTTCCAGAGACCGTTTGAGCAGAGCCTGATGGGTTGTTTGACGGTATGTCTGCTGCCTCTGTGGTGGTGATTCCTATCCTGGTTTATACCCTATGTGGTCTGTCATGGCCAAGGGAAACTGATATTTAGAGTCTACATTTTGTGGGTTTTTTGTCATTTTACCTTAAGCACACGAAGCCAGATCCTAAAATCTGTTTATTTGACTGTTACTTCACAGGAAGCAAAATGCAGTAAGTTAAGAAGTTAAATCACAAGAGGGGAAAACATTTATAGTCAGATTACATGCAAGTGCACAGGCTAGGTTACCTGATATGCACATACAGTACTTGTTTTCATGGTTTTAAATTCTTATGGAGTTAACAGGCTTTTCAGGCATTTATTCTCCTTTGCTCATTTTCGGTAGGACTGAAGGACTGTTTGCCTTCTACTCTAAGTATGCTGTGCTTTCAGCTGAACAGTATTTCTGACACGCCTGTTTGGCTTACTTTGTTGCATATATTGACTGCAGATCTAATCCTGACATACTAATTCCAACAGTTTTATTGACTTCAGTGTTTTTCTTTCCTTTCATTCTTTATTAAGACCACTGTTGTTCCTAAAGTGACTTCGTTCTAACGCATTGAAAATATATTTTAGTGTGTACACAACAGCAATTCTTGTTTTGGAAGTTTTATTTCTCGTTCTCCCGGTAGCAGGATCCAGTCCAAAATAGTTACATGGAGTCAAGCCTTTAGAAGAAATAAGTTCTGACTGGAGTGTTCAAAAGGTTCACTGCAGTTTGCAGAACAAGTTGATGTAAATAAATAGTCACAAAGGAAACAAATTCCATAATCATTAATGAAGTGTTCATTGTTGTATTTGTTGGGTGGGCAAAAGCACATGGATTATGTTCATGCACTATGTAGCTGATGTATATAAAACAGACACTAAGACAGATTTATTTGCCAGAAATCCAAATGTTAAGGAATGGCTCCATCTTAATGTGTTCAAGTGTATAGCACCCCTCAGATTTCTATGTCAAAAAGTTAGAATGAATCCAATGATCTAAGGAGGTGCATATCATTCTTCCAATCAGTAAAGAAAATTAGTTAGAAATGTTAGTAGAGTCCAAAGATAAGATAATTAACAATTTTAGTTGAAGCAAAAGTTCTGTATAACCTCAATCATGAGAAAAAGTTCATAGGATCTGTGTGACCATAAGTACATTTTATTTATACTTCTTAAAAATTTGCTACCATTTTCAGGTTAGCGCTTGGGAAAGAGGACATTTGGCTCAAGTATACTGAGGCAGCCTGTGCACAGTATTTCTCTGCAGATGTCTGCTAGAACATTGCAAATCTGACCTGCGACTTCTTTGCTGTTTAAATCTTTTCTTTCTACATAAGCAGATCTGCAGCCCTGCCCAAGTGCAGCGTCAAAACAGGGTCCAGCTGCTAGTGATTCACTGTCTTTACACAGCATAGGGAAAGCAAGAAGGAAATGTTCCATGAAAAATAGTGACATAAAACACACCATACCTGGTTATCAAAGCTTCTTGAAATGAAACTACTACCTGTTGACAAGAAAGAGAGAAAAAAATCCTTAGTATCTAAGTACTGTTAAGATTTGGACAGTATGTATTGCTTTGTTTCATACTTCTTCCTGAAATCTGAAAAGGGTGGCATGAAATCTCCGTTTCCTGAGCTCATTATGAGAGAGCACTACCTACAGTGTGGGACTGACTGGCAGCAGCATCTTTATTACACATTGTAATCTCATTATATTTCTTAGAAGATAGAAACACAGTAATTTAACCAGTTGTCTTGGTTTGTGTTAGACAAATACACAGGGTTTGCAGAATATATGTAAACTGCAGTGAATATGTGTTTATTGTTCCTAATTTTAAAATCCTTCTAAGGAGGTATTCTTTAATTTTTCTCACTGTGTACGCCCCTCTTCCTGCTTCTTATTAAACAGGCTTACCTACATGATGGTACCCCAGGAGGTTGATACTTCTTGTATCTTATACGTAGCAGTACAGCAGGCAAGGTCTCCTTACAAAAGTTTTTCTGAGCCTGCTCATATAGAACTTTTCTTCTTTTTTCTTCAAAATCTAGTAAAGGTGGATATTGAGGCTTGTTGTCCTCTTACAGGAAAATGTGCCTTTTGAGCAGTGTGTGTTGCTTTGCTTCATACTTCTTCCTAAAATCTGAAAAGGGTGGCATGAAATCTCCCTTTCCTGAGTTTATTAAGGGAGAGCACTTTCTGCAGTTTAGGACTGCAGGTAGTGCTGCCTTTAACAAACATGATAGAACTTCAGTCTGTTTCCAGGGAAATTACTCAGAAAGTTGTAAATAAATGAAAGGCAGCTGAAATATTGGAATATCAAGAGTAAATTTAATATTAGCTTGCTTAGCTGCATGTTCTGTACTATCAGGAGCCAATTTTTCTTAATACTGACAAAGTTTATCAAATGTTCCTCTGTGTGAGGATTATGCTAAAAGAAAAATCAGCATGAAAGTCTGTTCAACCACTAAAATAGGATTATTGTTTTATTTTGACAGCCTTTAAAATGACCTTCAAAACCAAATTCCCTTAAAATTTCCATATTTTTGGATTTGCTTTTTAAAACAAGTAGTTTCTACCACCATTAAAACATTTGAGCTGTGTGGCTTCCTAAAGGCAAGTGCATTTAATCCTGAAATTCTACAAATACTAAAAATGCTTGCTTGCTTATAAGGCTCCTCCTCTGTAGTGTACAGAAGTACTTAGACTTAATGCTGCCAAGGCCTATGAATGAAACAGGAATAATTTCTTTGCAGTGCAAACAGTTGATGAGAAAAGATTCAGGGTACACGCGCAAACCTGTGGCTTGTGCTATTGAAAGAAAACATTTTTTCATGAACTAAGCCCCAGAAGCTGTGCCCTTTCTGGCAAAAATGTGTGTGACTGCACGTGCATCGCCATTACATTCAAACAGTTCTGGCAGACATTAATTCAAGAGTTTACATTTTTGTGCTTACCCATTTCAGAAAATCACCAGAGCGAGTGGGTGATTTAAGTTTATAAAAGAAAACACATTTCAACAGATAAATAAAGTCAAAGAGGGAGGGGTAGGATTTAAATCTGTTTTCTTCCTTGCAAGCTACAGGCTACAGAAAGGTTCCCTTAAACAGCTTTGATGGAACTCATGCAAACAAATTACCATCTTTTTCAGAGACCATAAACTCTCTTCTAACTTGCTGAGGAAAGCTACGTGTTTTTTCAGCAGTGCCTAGTTTCAAATCAAGTGCAATTGTCTGTAGGCAAGAAACTGAATTATAATTTAAATCATTGATTCTGTAAATTATTGAAATTGCAACAGATACGGTGTTCTTTGGTATGTAGCATTACTTCTTACATAGTGTTATGGGGGAGCTGATTAAAAACAACCTCCACTTTCCACAAACCAGAGCTGTTTTTTTATTATGTTTGAAACAGTTTCTGATACTAGCATTCACAGTTTATAAAGCACTTTGGGATGAGAATCTATTATGGTAAAGCTAATATTCTTAATAAATATAAGAATATTGTTCTCTGAAAACATAATGTGTATGGCATTACCTTACTGCCTTTAGAAAGAAAGAGCAGTTGAAAAAATAACCCTAGTTTGGTTGGACAAGGTGGTCTCACTCTATTTTGCTTTTTCTCAGGTCCACTCTAACCTATTCCCATAGGACTACTCTTGCCAGGCAGTTTAACATGTACCTGATCTTAATGAGGGCATTGCCTATCTTTTGAGTTGGCACTGTAGCAAAAATGGAAATGAGAGGACAGCTGAAAGCAAAATGGACAGATTTACAGACTTCTCTTCAGCAAAGGACTGTAAAGGCACCGGTTTGTTCTCTTGCTGCACTTCAGTGTTACAGGGCGCAAAGTTCATAATTCTTCAGTGTGTCTGATAAAGAAATAGAAGGGTGAGAGAAACAGAGCTGTGTGCAGTTACTCTGTAACTGTACCTAGAAGCTTAATCTAAGAAATCAAACTCCAGCACCGCAACGTGTTTGGACAGTAAGAGGAATTTAGGTAAGCAGGGTGTACTGACCTGAGCTGGCCCTTGGCCAAAGCACTGAATATAACATAGCTTCTCTAGTGAAAAATGGGGTCCCTGATCACTGTGGTGTCTCGTTTTATGAGTCTCTCTTTCTATCTAAAGGATAGCACTTCCTACCCCAGTTTGTCCACAGAAAGGTATGCTGAAATAGTCGTGAAAAATGCCTTTGTCCCCACTATCTTAGTGTTCTATATTTCCTCTCCAAATATTGGGTCTGCTTCAGTCATCAGATTTGGGAAAACTCACCCATGTTCGTTTAAGAAATGTTTCTCTTTAAATTAACAACAGTACTACAACTGCAGTCCTAATTGTACTCCATCTGAAGATTATGGATTTAATGTAAATTTTTTATGCTGCATGTAGCTTTTAGTAGATCTCTGTACTGCTGAATGAGAGTTGCTGAAATAACAAGCATCTGTGGTAAACCGATGGAAGTGTCTGCTATAGGTTCATGTTTTAGTCATACTGATACATGGTACAATAATCTTTTGAATTGCTTTTCTCTTTGGAAATCCTGGAATTGAGACTGTTGAGACTTTTTAGGTCATTTTAAGGGGGCTGGAGAGAAAGCAGCTCCTACTTTCATGGTACAGAAATATATTCTATTTCATTACACGTCTCATCTGATGTGTAATGAAAAATGTAGTTGATTAAAAATACATATATATATATATATATAAGTATCTAAAAACACAAGAATGGTATCTTTGAATAATGCCACATTTTCACAACGGGATGGTGCCTCAGACAGCAAAACGAACAAAGTTGAGCTAATGCAAATGTGTTCACAAGGTAGCTGCTGTTACATTGACTTCACGCCTGACTGGGCTCATTCTGTTTAATGCAGAAAAGTGTGTAACCGAAAATCAACATGTGACATTCAGAAACACAGATTTCAAATAACGTTAGGATCTGAATGTGAATAATTACAGATAGAAGAGTTTGTTCATCATATCTATACCCAGAAAATGGCAGGATTAAGCTGCCTGTTAGAGGCTAGAAATGTTGCATTTAGTCTTTGTATCCAGGACTTCCAGAACAAAAGGTTGACGTGGAAGAAATTCTGCTTCCATCATCTTTTCCATGCATTTGTTAAGCACACACAATTTTATGTGTTTGCAGTGCATCACAGCACTCAAGGACTGTGTATGTGCTGTACCATTAGAGTACAGCCAGCAGGCACAGAACGCTCTGCTTCAGAGCAGCTCATACCAAATAACTCACTATTACTGGCTGTGATCTGACCTCATGGTGTCCTAAAGCCCTTTTATGAACTTAATTTTGTCAGTCAAGTTGGATTATTTTATATGAGTTATTTTGCAACTTTAAAATCTTTGAGATGTTTTGCTGTCAAAATTAAGAAGCCTTTGGAACTCCTTTGTCACTTTCTTTTTATGATAGGTGTATGTTTCATCCATAGAATTGCTCAGTCAGCCTGGACTCAGGTGGCAACAGTATTGCAATGACCCAGTGATCAGCTGGCTTAATTAAAGCAAATTCCCTGCATCTTTCCTTCTGAGAGAAAATTTCTGATGGAGAGGGTTTATAGGGTGACCGTCTCATGTTTATGGTTATTAGAGGAATGCAGAAGAGAGAAGGATGTAAAGATGTCCTTGTTCTGCGTGGTTTACTTCACTGTTGCAGGAAGTGCCAAGAAAAGTAGTAGCTGGCAAGGATACTGTTTTATTCTCACTTGAAAATATCACAGAATCACAGAATCAAAAGAGTTGGAAGAGACCTCAAAAGATCATCTAGTCCAACCCCCCTGCAAGAGCAGGGTAACCTAGAGTACATCACACAGGA
>JAOSLQ010049301.1:20744-35838 GCA_025629905.1 Lorius lory
CCTCAGACAGAGTTCAGACTGAGCTGGGTGGCTCCAGTCAGCAGTAAGTGTCTAAAATCACTGAGATTTGGATCGGGATGGACCTAAAGGAGCATGGAGTCTACTCTTTTTTGCCCCAGGCTAGAATGTATTTATCCTTAGTTGTACACTGAGCAGATGAATTCTGCTGTTTATTCCTAATTTTCTATTTGGCATATGAGTTTTTTCTTCTTTCACATCTATAGTATTTGATATGTGTCTTTGGCCTTGTTTTCTGAATATTTTTCCAGTTTATTATTACTTAATTATAATTTTTCATTATTAATTTATTATAATAAAAGATTATTTTAAACTCTGAAGTGTTTGCAGACTTCTCTGCCTGTTTTCATTGAGAAGTTTTGCATTTTACTCTGTTGCATTGTCCAAGTCAGGACTGAATACATACAAATGACCTGTATCCAGGACAAGTTATGATTTGACAGAGGAATTAATAATCTGAGTAAAACATACTACTGTCATCTGGGCTATATTCCTCTGTTACAACAGTGTCATGTAGGGTAACGTCAAAAGGCATATTGGATTTAAGATACATTACATCCACTATCTTCCTTACACTTATAAGGCCAGTTAATATTGAAAAAGAAAACTGCACTGTGCTGATGGATTCATAATTATATTCTATGTTACCCACCTAGTGTTTGTTTAGTAATTTATTTTGTTGTCTGTTTGGGTACTTGTGATTTCTGAGATTCACCTTTTTACCATCTTAAAACCAGAGATTCAATTGGAAAGTCTCTGTCTTGAATGAATTTTTGAAGGTAATCATTAGAAGTTACAAGGTTTGTCCAGGCTAGTGCCTTTGAGGCACTCTAAGGTAAATTTCAGCAGGGTCTACTGACTTGAATATATTCAACTTACCAAATGTGAAGTTAGTTCTTTGTGTTTTCTGGGTCATAGTCCTGTAATGCATCTGTCATCTTGTTTCTGAAAAATCTCAGTGTTTATTTTAAAGGCCAGGAGGTCCCTTGCATACAGGTTCACGGGAGGAAAGCCGCCTAAGTATCATGTGCCCAATGTCTGACTTCAGTTGTAGACAACCTGAAGCAAGATCTGTGAAGGATGTAGATCTGTTGTTTGACTTTCATTTTGAAATAAAAGTAAGTCTTCAGCTGTCACAACTGAAAGAAAAAATTTAAATTTTAAATACAACTAATGCAAAAATTCTTAAGCCTGTAGAGAAATAGGTTATAAAACATGAACCACCCTGTTCATGTTGACCAAGGCAGTTGCTGAGGAGTGGTGTAAGAAAGCCAAGGACTGGGGGAGAAGAGTCCAGAGAAACCTCTTTTGAGCACAGTTCGACCAGTTTGTTTTACAGAGCCTCCTTTTTTAGCTAAAATGAATTTGTAGTTTGTTTCCCGACACATTTTTCATTAAAAACTTGAGCAATAAGTAATGATTTGACTGTCTGACTTCTGCAGATTTGCAAGTTGAGATTCCTCCTTCTTGTGCTTAGTCTTCTGCTTGCAGTGCTTGATAAAGTACAGCTTCACCTGCTTCAAGGTAGACTTTAGCTGGATGATGCTGTGGCCATTGGGGTGCGGTCAGTGCTGGGGCTGTGTACCCTGGCTCTGCATTTGGCTACAGTGAGGTACAGAGCAGTGCTTCTGTGGCAGAAGAAATTAAGAAAAGGAAACTGATGTCAAGTGAGAGTGTAACAGGTTAGGCCTCAGCCTGTGGTTAGGACTCGGACTGACCCAGACTTCGCAATCAATTCAGTGAAGAATCTGTGATCACAGGCTGGCTTCATGGGCTCAGGCGTATATGATTCTCTGGATTTCCTGAGTTACCTTGTAGAATTTTTCTGTGATTAGCAAGATGTCAGTTGAGGGTAGTGATTTGGCCTCTGGTCAGCAGGGTCTTACTGTCTGTAGATTCATGTTTTAAAATGAACCAATAGTATAGGAAGACAATGCATTTCTTAAATTACCATGTGCTCACTGCTGAGCAGGTGTGTCTGCCTTCATTCCTGTCCAGTTTCAAAACAGAGTTAAATGATAATGTGCTTTTTCAAAACAGAAAATGGGAGGGCCCTTTCTCCTTTATTTTACTTTGATCGCACTCTGGAATGTGTTCCTTTGGGATGCTACAGTAGATGATACCTAAAGGAGTTTAAATAATGTTTACATACTAATGAGACATTGTCCTCGGGAGCCTTTAACAAGAAGCGTTTTTTTAAGAGGAGCTTTCTGTCTACTTCCTACTGATCCTATTCTGACATCTACCTGTCAGTGGCTGGACTGTGGTGACACTAGAAGTAGGAAGGGGGAACAGTTATATTTCAGTGTCTCAGTGTCTTACATATCTCACAGGAGCCCACCAGTCTTCACTCCTATTGCTAGCTTAGCATGAATTATGAAATATCTTGTTCTTTTTGTGGGGGTTTGTTTTGGGTTTTTTGTGTAATTTTTTGGGTGGGTTTTTTTTCCTTCATTTTATCTTATTTTTGCAAGTTTGGACCCGGAGTCTTCATCAGGATATTAACAACAATCGGACTTTTAAGTGTAAAGGATTAAAAGCTCATCTACCAAGGTGGAAGTTTTTTCTTTACCAAAAATAATTGCATTCTTTCTTACAAATTATTTTTTCTTTCCTATCTAAAACTTGCAATTGTAAAGAGAAAGAGAAGATAAAACAGTGTATGCGTTCTGGGGTTGTGTGTTATTGTACTGAGTATCCCAAAATCTTATTTCCCTGAAGCTCTTCCTACTCAGTTTTTAGATTGGAATGGTTAAAAAAAAAATCAGCAGGGGACACTCCCACCTGATGAAGTCATGTGAATTTGTAGTTTCTAAATTAATAAGAACAACAGAAAAAGCAGAAACCTACCCATGAACCTTACCTATACTAATTCTTTCCTAAGAAAGAAATTTGGTTCTTAATTGTTAATTAGGAAAAGTGGATAATGGGAAAAGTTCAGAATAATAAGATTCATCTAATAGTGTTGAGCAGGAAGGGCAGGATACTGCATTTATTTACTGCTTGTAGGTTATCATGTGTGTTGGTTCTTCACTCTGTTCTGTACTGTTGCTTTTTGTGGGGACCCAGTCTTGGCACAGATAGTTGCAGGGTCATTACTTCAGAAAGCTTTCAGATGGAGATAGGTGTGGGAAAATTGTATTTTCTTGTATTCTGAGTTATTTAAGATAAGGACCTCCTTTTGCTTCATACAAGGAGATGGCGTTCTGCTTCTTATGGAGTTCGTTGACCATTGTTTCAATGCAAAGCAGTAATGGCAAGGTTAAGAATGACATTTTATCCATGCCTCTTGAGTCTGAAGTCATCCTCTGTCACTAGAAGGCAATATAAAAGCTCTGCTGTTTATAACCTTAGCATAGTTTGCCAGAATGACCACAGTATTGTGTTTATACTATGCAGATTTTCATGAGAATACGTTCTTGGCATGTAGCTGACTTGCTGGCCTGGAGAAACAGTTGACTGCTTTATGTCCTTAACCCCAGTCTTTGATTTGCCTAGTTCTGCTTGTCCTTCTAGATCAGTCAAAAACAAAAACAAACCAACAAAACTGCTTTCCCTATTTAATGTGTTTGGCAAATACTTCTTGCACAGGCCTATTTATTCTAAAACTGTACTAACTGTGCTCCCCAATACAGTATTGTTAAAATGCAGCAACTGTGACACTGATCACAGTGCAAAAGAACACTGCCCATCAGTGTGAAAGAGGGCATTTTCATCTAAAAGACCTGGGCACTGCTCTTGAGAACAGGACCAGGAACTGCTTGTCACACAGAGATTAGAGATTTAGGGACTTCTCATCCTGAAGTTTCAAGTACAGTAAAATGCATTCTGTATAATCTTTGCATACATTTCTGTTGCATTATTTCTTCAGGGGAAGCTTTGTGTCTCCATCTTTTGTGGAACTACCAGGCCTTTCTTCTGGCAAGTGGTCAAATAAGCAGATCACCAGAGGACTCCTGTGTTGGTTTGTTGTGCTTGCACTGGAAGTTACTGGAGAGCAATGCTTCATACCATGCTTGTATTGTGGCTATCACAGCAGATTCAGTTGCTTAACATTAGTGCTGATAAACAGGTTAATGTAACTACGCAGAGAGCTCAAGTAACCTCTAATGAAGCTTTCTCTCTTTCTCTTTGCAGGTGGTTAGTCGAGTGGCAGCTCAGCAAGGATTTGACCTGGATCTTGGATACAGGCTACTGGCAGTATGTGCAGCCAACAGGGACAAATTTACTCCAAAATCAGCTGGTAGGAAAAAAAACTTTTTTTTTGGCGTATTACTGATTCTTGGATAGTCATATTCTGAATAAATGCTACCAACAACTGTCTTGAAGTCTTTAAAAAAACAAAACCAACATAAAAAAATACAAAAATGTATTTGGTGGTTATAGTAATGCTTTTAGTGTTTCAGTGGCATGTTGTTCTGAGGATGCATGACTGTGGAAATTAATATTTTCCCAACTTGCACTGTTTGTTGCCCTGTTTGATCTTATAGATGAAATATTACTTCCAGAAGCATGGATGTTCAGTAATTTCATGGTGGGAATAAGCGCACTCAGGCCCCTCCATCTTGGTAAATCATTGATTTTTCTGTCATATGTCAACCTCTAATTCTTTCACATTCGTTCTGCACTCCCTAATATGTCTACAGCCAGACTTTTCTTCCTTGACTGTGTATGTCCATGCAAACAAGTACCGTGGTTTCTCGTACATCTAGTCATTCGCTTTAGAATTTTGAGTCAGGACTAAGTAGCAAAGCAATTGGTATAGTATTAAGTAGCCATTTTCCCCATATTTTAGAGTAATAGTCTGTTACAGGGCTCTGATCAAATAGCAATACTTGATCATGATGTGTTGCCAATGCTTCTCTATATAGTAAACGCAGAAAATGCACTTCAGGGTCTTTCTGCTTTTCACATGTTTGATTTAACTGGAGCATTTAATTCTGGTTCTCCTTGTCTTAGCTGATGAATGTCAACATAATGTGCACTGGCTTGGAAAACAGGAAGATAATTGTTCCATTCCAGACTAAGCATGGATAACTTTTCTGCTTAGTACTAAACTGGTATGCAGTCCCTGTTTTAGAACATCGGAAAAGGTTTTTTTCTTCCAAAACAGTGATCTGTAGTCAACTCACTGGGTGTTAAAAAGTCTTTTCATGTTCCTTTTCAGTTTTTATCAGCCCCAAACTTCTTTACTCATAGCTACCTTCTGTGCTAAGTGTTTTATGGAGTTTCTTGTGCAAAAGTGGCTTTCATACTGAGGCATGTTCACTGGACTTACTGATTTACTTTTTATATGGGAAGTGATCATTAGTTTTATTAAATGTTGAATAAACTGTCTGATTTTCATGTGGGAAAACTGTGTGGAAGACAATACATTCAGCTGACCAGGGACAACCTCCCTTTTTTTCTGAACTGCTAGTGAGCTTCTCCAATAGTTAGCTATCACATATCTACTTGATTTCTTCTTTTTGAAGCTTGTCAAATGAAGGTTTCCAGCTATGAGTGCATTAAGTGAGACATTAAAATTTTATTTCCTTCGAAAATATACCTATTAAAAATAGTCATGCCCCTTCTCTTAGCAGTTCTTCCTGAGGTGTGTCTCTTAGCAGTATGTTAGTGAAGGTAAGGTGGCGAATCTTTTCTTTCATGTTGTAGTTCTTTTCCTTTAGGCCTTGGATGAGGAGCGGATCATCTTAACTGCTGGTCAGACATCATGTCCTAGAAAAGCCCAGTGTCAAGTTTTGATTTCTAACAGTAATTATTTTTGGCGAATATATGTTTGGCATTTTTTTTCCCCCCAAGTCATTACCCTGGAAATACATACTAATTGAAGTCTTTCCATTGTTAATTGATATAATAGTGGGAAAGCTGGTAATGAAATCATGTGCTCTTCTGTCAGTGTGTTGTAAGAACCTTCTCAGTTCTTTGCTTTGCTTCCTATTTCCCAGTTGCATTATACAACAGTTTTATTTCCAATGATCTTAAATGTTCGGTTTCACAGCTACTTTAGTTTTGTCATATATGCAGTTGTTTCACCAGTTATTGCAGGGATTTCATTGTTCCTATCTATACTGTGGTTTTTAATGCTCTGATTATTTGTATTAAATATTCATCATACCTTATTTTGTGAAATGTCACATGTAGCCCGTACTCTAAGGATGTCACATTCATATACGATCTGTAAGAGCTACATCATTGAATGGGCAAATTGAAAGACTTGACAGGCTGGGATTATAAATATAAGGTTGTTTCAGACCCTCCTGACTTTGAAAGGGTTAATTTCCACATCTGAGTGCATTAACATTTTGTGATTTCTAAAGCAACAGTGGCTCTGCTCCCTTACTAAGATTTTGTACAAATGCTGAGATTGTCCTTTAGGGTGTTTTTTGTAAACAGTGTGCATCACTGAAAGCTGCTTTTTATGATTTGCTTAAGTTGTCAAGAATGCTTGCATGTTGTTCTGAGTATCGATTGAAAGCTACCTTCAACACTCACTCCAGTCACTTCCTATAGAAGTCCCCTGATGTAGATAGTAAATAGCATTATTTTTAATGAATAAGCATTCTTTTTCCCTTCATTCAGGCTTAAAGGGAATCTATAATTGGTTTGAATTCATTCCTCCAAGTATGAATTTAATGCTGCCAAAGGGATTGCTCTGGAAACATTTTTAAACCATATTGTTTAGTGTCTGGCATTCTGAAATTAAGACGAAAAAAATTCTAATTAAAATTCATTTGAGTAGGTGAACATTGGGGAAAATATTTGTACCAAATCTTCCTTTCAAGGGCCATCTACTATTAGTGCCTCTTTACAGCTGAGGACAAGGCTTGTTGATGGATGTCCTGCAGGCTGGGATGCCTGGAGTGTTCTGGCAGCAGTGGCTGGCATGCTCTACAGCTCTGCTGTATGGAGCAGGTAGACCACCCCAGCCTCACATCCCTCAGGTCCATTGGTTTGCAGAGGCAACTGAACAAGTGCAGTTGGTAGTCCTGCCTCTGTTCTTGGAACGATTCCCAGTCTGCGCTTGCTCAGGGACCTGTACTGGCAGAAGAGCTTTTGCTGGTATGGCTTGTTTTCTGTTTGACTGGCTCCCTGAGCTGGCTCTCTTCAGGGCCCTAGGAGGGTGAGTGTCCCCTGGCAGTGCCTCAGAGTGTCTGTTAACCCTGATAGAAGAGGTCTGGAGCCCGAGGCTGGAGGGCAGAGCAACCAGCTGCTATACTGGCTCAGCTCTATGGGAAGCCCACACCTCTGGCTCATGCAGTTGGCCCCACACTGTTTCATCCCAGCTGGTTTAAACCAGTTTGGTGGTAGCTCCCTGCTGAGCTGAAGAGGTTGGGGGGTGATTACAGGAGCTACAGATGGCAGATCAGGGTACTATGATTCTATGGGAGGAAGCAGGGAGATGTGAGGCTGGAGCCAGGTGGGACAGCAACCTTCTCAGGTGGCACAGCCTCAGCCAGAACGAAGGCAGGGGAACAGACCAACATCTGGCAGCTCCACACCATTTCCAACCAAGACCATTTGGTGTTTGATGTCATGCTTTCTTGTTTCTTGTTCCTTGGCCATTGAGGTAGTTAATAATTAGCTAATACAAATTGTGTCGGAGAATGCCTTGCAAGGACACCCATATGGCATGAAATGTATTAAAAGTTGTCATGTGTACTTTTAAATAGTAGTGATGATTTAATGACTGTGCCTTTTGTCTTTGCTTTCTGATGTTTGTACCTGAAATAATAGCTGTGCCTCTTTTTATTCTTCTTGCCCATGCTGCTGCGTCTGGGCTGCTTGCCTCAGCAGGAGGTCAAATACAGTGTTTCCCACCCTGAAGACAGATGACAAAACCTTTAAAAATATATGTGTCTGTTTCATGACAGCTGCTCCCCAGACCTTCCATGGCAAATTCCTTTGCTGTGACACCTATAGGGAATGGCCCAGCAGGTTAGCTGTCTGCTCATTTGCTTTCAGACTGCAGCAACCTCGGTTGCTCTTAGTATGTGAGTGCATGGGTGTTCGCGTATTCTGTTTTTTCTTCTTCAAGCCTGAAGACTTTCTTTCTGTATAGGGCTTGTTTGAACTCTGAGTGTGGTATCTGCTGCTTTGTCCTTCCCACAGAAGATTTTAGGTGATTTGGAAGCTTTCTTTTGAGGTCTGCTATTCAGGTAAAACAAAGTTCACCGATCAGTGTTCATTAGGGAAATTAAAAAAAAAAAAAAAGTAACAACAAGGAATTATTTTTACTTCATTTTTTTTTCTTTAATTCTTTATCAAGCTACTGATCTCCATTGCGCTTGTAGCTACTTTTGCTTCTGTCAGCAGGCCAAGCTGAGGCTAGACAAGGGGATGGCAGGATGAGATCATACAGGGAGCTTTGTCAGAAAAGGACAGTGTTCAGTATGTCTGTAAAGAGAGAGAGAGGGAGGAAGGAGCCTGAGGGCAGAACTGTGCAGAAAAGGTACTTCAGCAGTCATGGAGAAGCTACAGCAAACAAATGCTGTGATAGCTTGGATGGGCAGCTAAGTGTTAGATGTTTGATAGCAGAGATAGCAACCCCTTTTTCATTTCAGTCCCTTAGGCTCTGCCTGGTGTGCTTTTGACTTACTTTTCAAGAGCAGTGTTACTTAATAATCATAATTTTATATGAAGCATAAACTAAAACTGTATGCTGTGTGAGGATTTTACATCATGTTTTTTTGGGTTTTTTTTAAGCTTTAATCATTGTTCTATAACTGGAAAATAATAGAGCTATTCTTAGTGAATATAATA
Organism: Lorius lory; assembly: GCA_025629905.1. Taxonomy (NCBI): domain Eukaryota; kingdom Metazoa; phylum Chordata; class Aves; order Psittaciformes; family Psittaculidae; genus Lorius; species Lorius lory. The sequence goes on from JAOSLQ010049301.1 coordinate 29,526, forward strand.
CAGAAGATGTGAATAAATTGGACAAAGGTTAACAAAGGTATTTGCAGTGAGAGTACTGGTGAATGGTGGTGTTAAGACATCACTGGACAAGATACTAAGACGTGAGGTATGTTCTGATCAGAGTAAATCATCTAACATATTTTACTCTCTTGTTTCAAGGCCATAGGTTGGGCAAAGTATATTTTGATGTATTATCAAATCAAACTTAAAGAAATGAGAGAAAAGGAGAGAAAAAATGAGGTTCCAATATGAATGAGGAAAATACAGAAAGTGAAGATAACCTCTAGATTATGGGGGACTGTAAGGCTAGATGAACACTTTGCCTAAGTTTCCAGTAACAATGCTCACATGATCTGTGGACACAAGGCAAAGTGAGGTGACTAAAAGGATTACAAATATAGAATGGAAGTTACTACAGCAAAGGCTGATGGCATCCCTGCAACTTGAAGGGATGGAGTGATCAACATGCCTGCATTTAGAAAGAAGTAGCATATGAATTGTCACCCTCATGCCTCACACCAAAGATTTTCAGCAAATCGGTCAAGCCAAAATGGTGTCATATGACTGGAGAAGAAATACAAGGAAACCTAGGAAAGTGGCTGATAAGAAGTAGGCAGCTTTATGAAAGCAGAGAAGTAGTGCTTGGCTGGGCTGTTCCTGAAGTGAAAACTGAGCAGTTATGAAATGTGTGTAATTACCAACAAATAAACAACTTGGAACAAGAAGAGTCATGAAGCTACAGGACAGTATTGGCCCAAAACCATATAGATATAAATTGAAAAAGTTACTGAAATAATTGGGGAATTTTGAACTGTTAGGCAGGTGCATTTGGGAAAGCTTTTCAGTTGGAATGACAGCAAAGAGGGAGGGAGCAGAGGAAAGGAAAATGGACAAGTCAAGCTGCCTTTTTAAAGATAAAGAAAAGCATGAATCTGACTGTATAATGTGGTTCTTCATGTAGTTAGAAGCTGGATAAGAGCTGTTCATTTCTGTAGTCCTAAATTCTTGTTACATTTCCATGCAGCTGTATGGTCCATTGGTGATCTTAAAACTGTCCACTTGAACTGTCTTCATTAAAATAAAGGCATCATTTTCTTTTAGCTGTTACTTTCCAAAACAGCTTTTGAGGCAGAAGGCTGACTACATTTCAGGTGATCTGTAGGTTCATTTCCCAGCTCTTAGCACAGACTGAGTGTCATTGTCTGTTTTGTTCTTTGGTTTATAGTTTATGTTTTTAAAGCAACAATAATAACACACCTTCCATCTCACTTTTGTTTTCCCAGTTTAATTAAATTCGGTATTATGCAGGACAGAAACTACCTGTTCCCCTTTAGATATGTGTCCAATGCAATGGAGCCATGGTTTAGCTGGGACATTTCTGCTTTGCTATAATACAGTTAAAATAATTCTGTTCTGGAACATACACTGGCAAGATACACGTTTGTTGCAACTAAGGCTTTCTTACATAAAGATTTATAGTGTGGATACTGCAAATGAATGAGTAATTCATTCTTAATTCATTCAGATTATGGGGTTAGTTTCATTAGTTTTTGTTAATAAAGTTGGCAACTCTCCTTGACCAAAGGAAAGCACAGTCAGTACTGTTGCTTAGAGGCAAGCAGCATTATTTCATGTCTGTAGTAGTCTGTGACAGCCACATTTACACTGACTACAGAAAAGGGGATCACAGGAAAGGCTGGCACTGTGGACTTTGTCCATTTATCTTTTCCCATGAGTTTACTTAGAACAAACTCTAAAATAAGACTTGCAGTTTGGAAGATTATATCCTGTATCTCGAACATCTGTCAGGTTGGCTTGACATGTGGCAGACTTGCCAGGACTTAGCTCTCAGATACCTTGAGATGGAGTATCTGAAGAACGAAAGATGCTCTTTCCATCTAGGCTTCCCTTGTTTGAGCTGTTCCTGCTTCCTTCCTCAAAAATGCCTGCTGACGATGAATTTGGTCTGCCTTCTACTCTTAGAAGAAACACGGGTCACACTTGTTTCAGACTTTCATTATCCTCAGGTTGGCAATTCCTCTTCATCTTTAATGTGAGTTTTAGGGCCTCATGACATGTCTATGTAGACAGGTATTATTTTGCTGTAATGGAAGTTTACTTCCTTTTTGGCAATCACTGTTGTGCACTTGAGCACTTTTTTTTATAAAGGAGGTTGTGTAGCTGAGCTGCTGCTGCTTTAGTCTATCCAAAATATCAGGTGTTTTATCTGGCTTTTTGACATTTATCAGGTCCTTGTTACCATGGTACCAATTCTGACTTTGAGAGAGGTAGCAGTAAACCTCTGTTGCCAGGTTGGAACATCTTTGCACTAATACCTTTACTGTAGCACTTAGGAAAATTGCAGAGACTCAACTGTAGCAGCAAGCTAGCCCTGCTGTTTTCTTAGTCTGTGCCTTGGATTTTCATGAAGCTGGTTCTTACCTGAATGCTCACTTGGCTGTGGATTTGAGGTGTATAGTGAATTAGCTCATCATGCAATTCCTGGGCAGTATCTTTTCCTAATGAAGACAGCATACTTTTGTTTGGATGAGAACTGGCATTCTCCAGAGAAGATTTCTGTTGATTTCTATCACTGTTTTCTGTCTTCTACTTCAGGGATCCCATATGTGCTGAGAGCAACTGAAAATTTGCTGATAGAGACAGACTAGAGCTTGGTCTCAGTGTGAATTTTAATGTTTTATTTTCTGTTGTTTTGAGTAACATATCTGTCCCTGTTAAAATGAGGTAAGTCACAAATAGAAGGTAAGAAGGAATGCAGCTGTGAAAACATACATATATTTATGGGAGAGAAGAAAGCAAACTCTTCAGCATGGCATTTGCCCTTTACAAGTTACCTTTTCTCAGCTTACAGCATGCAGTCCTGAACCTGTTCCCTTTAGAGCTGCAGTGCATCCAAAGGTACCTCTGCCAGGGCTCTTTTATCAGCCTGTGTGTCTTGGAGGCATTCAAAGAAATTCACAAGGAGTCCAGCTATGAGAACAGAAACATAGCAACTTCACGGGGATTGGTGGCTTTTTTTGTTGCTGGAGGGCTGAACGACTGAAAGCATTCATTGTGCGAACAGATAATAGCATCAAGCTCCAGGACAGCAAGTTCACTTCCTAAATACAACTGAGATTCCACTGGTCAGAATTTCAGATCGTTCCTAATTCTGCGGGTTCATCTGCAGCACATAGTCAGCCTGTTTAGGAAAAGTTCTTACTCTGAATGTTCTAGAGACAACACTCTGTGAAACACATTGCTTAGGAGACAAGATGTTATACATAGTGTTTCTCTTTAAAAGAGGTTTCTGTAGTGAGAAGTCTACTGAATAAGTGTTACAGTGTTTCATCTTTTCTAATGCTTCTGTTCAAGTATACCTGTTAAAGTACACCGACAGCAAGGTATTTATGTAAGTGCTATGTGGTAAAATACATTCATTTAAATACCAATTAGAGAATAATCAAATAATCATAAGGATTCATCATGGTGGATTGTTCTAATTTGTATTAGTCTTTGTGCCTCTCCAAGAGAGGGAATTCAAGGAGAAAGACCACAGAAAAACAGAAGATGGATTTGGAGAGAGCTATTTAAGTAATTGTCCTGGTTTCAGCTAAGAGAAAATATTAACTCTATCCCTGCCAAAACCAGGACAGTAATATATTACTGAAACAAATGCAGTATTGTTCCTTTCAATGTGCTCAGTATGTGAACTTATCTTCTGAGAAGTTCATTAGATGTTTGTATGTTCATGTTTGATAAGCCTTCTGGATTGCTTCCATTTAATGGATTCTTTTTGTTTAAACTTACTTCAATTTCAATAACACATGTAAAGGAAACCATCAGATCGGCTTTCCTATGCAGGTTTTATGGATGTCAGGATAAATACTGCCATTTTATTTCTTGATAGTCTGATTAAAACTGCAAGGATATTTGTGTCTCATGAACGTATCATTCATGATAGGTGAATATCCTAATAAATCCATATTTTCCTTATTTACTCCTGCCATGCCCATATGTGCTAAATCATACTTTGTAGCAGTTATCACTAACACCTGACTTGAGGAATAAATGGAAGAAATGAGATTTCACTCGAAAAAATGTAGTAAAACCCCAAAAGGTGTGAATCTGAAACAAGAAACTTAAATTTTGAATCTTATTTCTGTTACTTACACCAGGCTTTTGGGAAAATCTGGATGTGAAGTCCCAAGAAACAGGTCTATGATGGTCAATGTGCCTCTGCTCCTGTGTCTTCATAGGTGTAGTTGTTGGGGCTGGGGCTCGTGGATAGGATTTCCTACTGTGCTAGAAGGAAGAAATCATCAAGCGTTAAGATGCCTGGATGTTGTGCAGTCCTAAGCAAATCTCTTTGATTCTTCTATCTGTCTGTATAGTAGGTAACTCTGTTGTACCTGTGCTTTGTTGTTGAGAATATGTATTTCTTGCATGCTTGCATGTTACAAAGAACCAATGTTTCGTGTTTTCTATGAACTGAGTATCTGCTTCACTCTCAGCAAAACCGAAAGTAGTACCATTTCATACAGAAAGTTAAACTAATGGTTGAATTCAGCCCCCTTCAATATATTCCTTGTTTCTGTTTAGGGCTTCTATAGATTTGAATCTGCAGCCACAGGCAGCAATCCCTTGTTTCAGGTTCACAGACTGGTTTAAAATGTGCATCTTCTAAAGCAAGCTCTCTACAGAAAAAAATAAATTTAAACATTTTTAAAGGCAAATATTACTGACTTGGCTTTGAACTGAACCAGGGCTGCTCCTGAGGAGACAAATTGAACACTGAACATCTGCGTACAAAGCAGGGAGTTTGTTTCTTGTGTGATAGTCTCCCCTGTGGTTGCCTGGTCAGACCCAAACGACATTAGTCTTGCTCACTCTGGAAGATATTGTCTTTCCATCATAGACAAAATAAATGAAATTATTTAGTGTATTTACTACAGAAGCAATTTCAATTAAAGCAAAGAACCAGAGAGACCTCTAGATTCTCAGTGTGAAAAAATTACTCACTGCTGGTCTAAAATGAGATTGGGAGATGTAAATTGTTGGAAATTCATAACAGTTGCTGTCTCCCACTGGGAATGTTGGAGTGATCCTAGTGGTCCTTAAAAAGCCAAATACCACTGCAAGTAGTAAGGGGCTTTTGTTTTAGAAGTCTTCTAGTATTACAGCTAAATGTGTGTGTTTGAAATAATTAGCAGTAACTACAGTAAGTGTGACTTGACCAAAGGAAAAGCAACAGTGTACTAGAGTTGTGTTCAGTATTGTGCTGTCTTGAGAGCAAAAGCAAAGACTTCAGGTAGATTATTGTTGGAGGCCAAAATTGTGTAAACCTCCTTTCTCTGTCCTGTTACAACATCTAGTATGCTTTGTAGAACAGTGTATTGGTTTTAAGTTCTGATCTAAAATTTTACTCAGTTTAGCTAGATATACATTTGATACCTAGGATGAGCATCATTGTGAGCTGGAAAAAACCCAGACTGACATTCTGGTCTAGCAACTGTCAGAATGGAAGAAAGAAAAAATGTTCTTCCAAAAGAAGGAGATTCTTTTTCCTTCTTTTAGTGTGTGGAAAAATTAATAGTTAAAGATAAAGTCTTCGGTTGGAGCACATTCTGTGTTCATTTGATTCTTTCTAGCCAGTTATTGCTCCCAACTTGCACTGATACAGGAAGAAGGCATAAAGCAGTTCCTCAGCCAAGGCAGCAGCAATAAAGTAAGATGGGTGCCACTCAAGGAGTTCCTGCCTCTGCACTACTCTTGGTTACATTCATACAATACAGTTGTATGAAGCTATGTGCTCGGGGTCTGGGGACTGAGGTGCCTTTTAAAGAATCATGATAGAGGGGTGGGAAGAAGTGTGTGTTGCCTGTTTTGTGTAAGTGGGAACAGCCTCCACACGTTCGGTGTCTCCAGGGGGACAGGAAGCTGTGATGTTTAAACAAGAATAATGTCTGATGGCAAAGTCCTCAAGCCTGTGACACAAAGCTGGTGGATCATCAAACCACTGCTGGAGGCTTAATGGGATACTTTGGTCATTGATTATAAGGTATTTCTGACAGCAGAATTCAGCAGCTCAAACTGAGTGAATTTATGGCTAATATTGGTACCTGAACCATGTGTCAGGGCAAAGAAGTCAGTTGAGCAGAGTTCAGCAGCCAGTGTTCTTGTAGAGTCCTTGCTAGGAGCTAAGCTTCAATTCTTATGAAGGACAGCAGAGTGGTGTTCAGCATCCCTTTAGAGCAGCTTCACATGCATATGCAGAGGCACTTATGCATTTTTTTCTTCCCCCCTCCCCCCC
>JAOSLQ010049304.1:0-13062 GCA_025629905.1 Lorius lory
GAACAAGTCCAGAGGAGGGCCACGAGGATGATCAGGGGACTGGAGCACCTCCCATACGAAGACAGGCTGAGAAAGTTAGGTCTGTTCAGCCTGGAGAAGAGAAGGCTGCATGGAGACCTCATAGCAGCTTTCAGGTATCTGAAGAGGACCTAGAAGGATGCCTGGGAGGGACTCTACATTACGGAGTGTAACAATAGCACAAGGGGTTTAAACAGGGGAAATTCAGCTTAGATATAAGGAAGAAATTCTTTACTGTTAGGGTGGTGAGTCACTGGAATGAGTTGCCCAGGGAGACTGTGAATGCTCCACCCATGGCAGTGTTCAAGGCCAGGTTGGATGGAGTCTTGGGTGACATGGTTTAGCATGAGGTACCCCTGCCTATGGTAGGGGGGTTCAAACTAGGTGATCTTAAGGACCCTTGCAACCCTAACCATTCTATGATTCTATGATTCTATGAACAATAGAAGAAACTATAACAATAAGCTCTCCAGCCTGACTCCTGTGAACATACAGGATACATTTTCCTTTCCTAAGTAAAATAACCCAGACTATTCAAGAGACTTAAATGATATAAAAATCAAACATTTGCATTTATTTTGTTCTTTTGAGATATTACAATGAGTAATACCCGGTCAAGCCAGACTATTCTAACTAAGCATGGTCCAATACATTATAGTGATTTCTGGCAATAAAATAAAACCATTACTAGAAGTAATACTTAGCTTTTTACGAAGTCAAAGAAACCAAGAAGAAAAGAAGTTCCTATGTAGTTGTACCTCATCAGATGCAAATGTTGAGAAATTACGTTAATAACTTGAAGTGTTTTCTTATCACCACTGTATTGAGAGAACTGAAGAACTGCTTACTGATCTATACTCTAGGAAATACCTACATAATATTTAAAATTTTAAGAATGCCTGACTCAAATGGGTAAAACTCACAACAACATTGCCTTTTCTTCTGCACTTGGTAAGCATGTTACAGCTCAGACCCATAGAAGTAAAATGACTTGTGTCTCCCCTGGTCCAGGCCCCCCATGGCACCCTGGGCACAGGAAGGTCCTGAAGGAGAACATCCATCTCACAGAAAATCTGGCTGCTCTGTGACTGGTTTCTTTCAATCTGCCAATTTACACCATGTAACCAAAAGGACAGAAAGTTTTCTTGGAAATTTAAGATCAAAGGACATTTTTCATTGGTGTCCCTCCCACCCAGATCATAGGTACCATCAGCATGTGACTGAGTTTATGATAAACAGATATTGCCTGAATGACTTATGTATATGTTTAATTCTAATATTAATTTGATAATAATGTTTTGCCACTTCTTTGGCTCAGCAGCTGAGCATTTGTTGATTAACTAAATATTAGACAGTAATTCTAAACTACAGTGTTTACATTCTGCATTTTCTCACTATGGAAATAAAAGTTATAGACTTCAAATTAAAAATAAATCCATGGTACAACAATAGACTCCACTAAAGTTTTTCCTTCTCCACCTATTTTTCTTCCTTATTTCTTAAGTGAAGATTAAGCCTGATAGTTTGTAAAGCAAAGTTGGTATTGAAAGCTCAGTATTTTTTTAAGAGGTATATAAACAAAAGTTTCATTATTTCATTCGTAATTGAATTCAAGCAGTACAGACTGAAACTGAGAAAAGCCAATCAATTTAATAGGCCAATCAATAGAAAAACTTTTGCTTTACAGATAAGGGTAAATTTGTTCCAGAAAAGAATTTCTGGGATAAGTGCTCTGAAGAATCCAAGGATGTTTTCACAGGAGTATGAAAGGCCTCACTTTAAACAAATAAGAAAAAGAAAAAAAACATTATGTTTTGTAAACACCCTGAAGTGCACTAGAATTACACTTTTGGCATGTTTTGTTGTGTTTTTTTTTAAATAAGTGACTTAAAATTGAGAATGTAAAGGCCAGACCTGTGGAACACACTGCTTAGTAGCTTGACATCCTGTTCTCCTCAGAAAGGAAGCCCAAAAGAATCTTTCATCTTTCTCCTCACCTTCCTTCCTTATCTTCAGAATTATGCAAATAATCCAAAGAGGTCTGATCTTGGCCCTTTTCTTCCCTTTTCTTTTCTTTTTTGTCTTATTTACAAATATGAAAACTACTATAGGAGTATAGAAAGCATTTTTGCTACACAAACCACTTCCTCCTAACTCAGCTGCTTTCTCCTTCTACTGACTAGCCCCTAGCTTAATTTCAGATGACTCCAATGAAACTGACTCTTTTTTCTCACACCATTTTCCCCACTTTTTCATTACTATGGACTACCTTTTTATTTATTTTTTTTTCCAAGGACACCATCACATGTAACATCCTAAACCCTGATAATTTCTTTCATGCAAGGAAAACAAATTACCTGATTTATAACCTTTCCTGTAAGTCATCTTCTTTACTTAGACTATTACATGCTCCCATTTAAGCTGTAGTAATACCTTTGTATTTGTCAAGACCAGATAAGCTCTTGTTCAACCAGAGATATATTCAGAATTCCATTATAAACTCATTTATGTAGATTGCTCTTTTAAGCCAATCACATTTTAAATGCATTATTCTATTGCTATATCGAGAATTCTTTCTCTTCAGTTTTAAGAAATGTCATAGCTTGTTTCTTATTCAATATCAAAGATATCAAGTGGCCCAGATTGCCAATTTCTACCACCTTTGACATATATTCTATATAAAAATTATATAGAAAGAATACATTTCACTTTGTAAACTTTTTTCTGATGTCTGTTTTGGATAAGCTTTCATCCATCATCTACAATATTAACACATTTTGTTTATTCACACTATTTTGCCACAGTGCCTTCAAAAACCTTAAGGCTGTAGCCGTCAGCGCTCTGGGATGTCCACCTGCCACAACCACTAGTGCTGCTCTTCTGATTTTTGTCCTGTGCCTCACCATTTATCAGTCTTTTCAGTCAGTCTTTATTCCCCACCACTGGTTTCATGGAATGACAAACAGCATAAACAATGTTTATCAATAGTTCCCCTAGGAAAAAATAGGAATCCTGACACTGCAAAACACTTGTTAGATTTGGTTATTCAAATAAGAAACCCTTCTTATGATTATAAAGGTATATAATTATTTTTTTCCTAATAAGATTTGAAACCCATGTCTTTGAAATATGGAAGTTATAGGTAAAATAGGATTGCCACCTGGATAACTTTATATTATTTTCCTTGTTTTTTGTTAAAGAAATAGAATTTGGACATCTGGTTGAGAAATTAAGATAAACTGGACCTCATTTAGAAAATTACTCTGCCTCCTCTGTATTTGAGATGTCTTATGCAGAACTGTATTGTATATGGAAAACCGCAGATGGATACTGGTTATAGAATCATAGAATAGTTAGGGTTAGAAAGGACCTTAAAATCATCTAGTTCCAACCCTCCTGACATGAGCAGGGACACCTCACACTAAACCATGCCACCCAAGGCTTTGCCCAACCTGGCCTTGAACACCACCAGGGATGGAACATTCGCAAAGTGTTATGGCCCATTTGAAAAAAAAAAAAAAAAAAAAAAAGAGAGAGAAAAATTGAAGCAGGGAGATTCAAGAAACACGCATAGATCATGTTCAAAGATTCCAATGAATTGAAGAAACAAGGGAGGGAAAAAAGAAGAATCAAACACGAAAACTAACCAAAAAACACCCAGCAAAACCATGAGGTTGTATTGCCCTAAAAAAATAGATATATGACATCTGATTCTATCATATAAGGGGAAAAGTCTGACTTAATACACACTCAGTAAATAAAATGAACATACACTCACTCAGCTGTGGATCTGACCAAAAGTCTATAAGAAAACTATAAATGCTGCTGATGGTTCAGCCAAAGAAGGAGCATTATATTAATACCAAAAGCCTGTTATTCCTTATCCACTTTTCCTATACCAAGTTTGATTGGATGAAATCTCCTAAGTGATTCCATGCAAGTAGCTTGTTTACATTGTGAATTGTAGATTTGAAAATTTAACATCAAGTTTTGTAAGCAATGAAGTCATTGCATACAGCCTTACTTTCTAATCACATCAAATCACAGGGATATCTAGGGCAAAACCCTCTATATGCACACAAATTCAAAAATGTTATACACTGAATATGTATATTACTTACTGAACATTAAATATTACAAAATTGCTGTAATGTTTATGGTAGCTATTTTTTTAAAATGCATACTATATGTCTCAAAAATACCTGTAGTAGAGAAAAAAAACAAGATAAATCTTCCATAATGGTATAGTGGTAGCTGATTTTTGGTCCTAACTGGTAATTAATGATAACGATGAGTAGCTAATATAAATTTGATACCATTTGTAATAGACAGGCATGAGTATCAAATCTGCATGCTGGAATTTTTTTTCTGCAAAGGTCATTCGCATGTAACATTTTTTTTTACCTCTTCTGCTCAATTCCTTTTTCCCCTTAGAAAGAAAAATATTCTTGAAATTCTGATTTTATAATGGAGCAAATACTTTTAGACTAAATTAAATTTCAAGCTAATGTTTACTGAACCAAATAAATTAAATGTGTATGAGCTATAATTTTGAAATCATGCAGAAGAAAAGCAGGTGAATAACTAGATAGCACTGTTTATGAAACACCAATCAAATTATACAAACATTTACAGAAGATTTCCACAATCTGAAGAATTGTTTGAACAATAGGAAGATGCACCTTGCGTCTCATCTTTCATCTGTTTATATTTAACTACTCATCACTTATATTTGGCAGCTGCAAACAAGGGAATAACTTTGCAAATTTCAGACTTAAACCCAACATTTTATTTGCAAAATCTTTCTGAACTATCCCTAAATACTTTTACATGGTCAAAAGTAATTAATAAAGGTAACTAATTCAGTCCACCAAATTTACTTCCTTCAGTTATGGTCATCCTAAACAACAAATTAATGTGTGTCTGTGGAAACTGGATATACACCGGACACCTGAATCTACAGGAAATGTTTTAGAATTTGATTGTGGAAGAATTAATTAATTAATTTTATTTTAAAATATTGTTTTTTTCAGTCTAGGCCAAATTAATCCAGTGTAAATTACTTATTACTATCTTAACATAACTTTGTCAGTCACTGTTTATGAGTACTTCCCCTTTTTATGAATTACTTCTAAAAGTTAATGCATAACATTCTTTTTCAAAAGCTTGGCTTTTACCGCTATACACTTTCAAAATCCTTACTTTTTCTGTGGCTTTTCTGAGCACTCTACCATCTTTTCATCCTCTTTTTTGAGCTCTGGGTGCCAGAACTGGACAAAAAAAGGTAGCAAAGGTTGTACAAATACCAAGTGCAACACTTTTTTTTCTGTCATTTTCTTCATTGTCAACTGGATGATGTATATGTAATGGAGATTTTTCAGTCTATTGCTTATCCTCCATGGTCTAAGTTTTTTCACAGTCACTGCTTCCAAAGATGAAGGTATCTGTGTGCATCCTTGGAATTTTTTATTTCTACACTACTCAGTTTACACTGGGCTGCACTAACACACTTGCTGATTCTATTAATCCTATCTGCTTAGCAATCATATCACTGGCACATTTAATCTCATCTTTGTCAACTACTAATATCCCAGTCTTCATCCCACACTCAAACTTCATCAGTGCTACTTCTCTGTTTCCTTTCAAGACACAAATAAAAGCTAGGTGAATGCCACCAAAGCTATCAGTGATTCCTGCAGAACTAAAGTTCACATCCACCAGCTCCTACACAGAAAAATACTTTCAGATGTATCAGATGGACTCTAAATAATCAGGATTAATTACTTTAAATGTCTGTTTGCTGTTCACCCTTGTTTAATCTGGCCATTATTACTTGTTCAGATCAGAATATGGCTTAGCATTGATACTGGGCCGGTTAATCCTCTCTTTCTTTAAAAAATCCATTTATTTTTTTCCATTTCTGTTGATTTTCTTTGCTATTTTACAGTTCACAAGCAATAACATGGGAAGACTTGGAAGTATCAGATTCTTGGGTACAGTTTATCTGCATCTATGATTCTATGATTCACAAACCTATAAATGCCTAAATTCAGTGTCACCATTAACATAAAAGGGGGCTTTATTAAATTAAAACACACATGAAATAGGAATATATATGGAATTCTATCCAGTCAGAGAAGTCATCTTACCTTTTTTACTCTATTAAAAATATTATAAAATAAACCCCAGTACTACTTATCTTCTAATTTTCATACATCACCCTCTCAGTTCTTCCTTAATTAAATAAAAATCCATTCATTTTAACTTTCCAACCATGAAAATTTTCTAGCAACTTTAAGGAATACCAAAGAATTGAAATTCCGTATTCACAAATAAGCATTTAGGATTCTGATATTGTCCAGACTCCCAGTATTTGTGCATAGGCAATTAAGAATTCCTACTCTTTGCATTTCTAACTGGTTTAATTCATTGCTAAAATTCATACTTTGGTTTTGTGCCACCAATTTAGAAACCTGACTTTCAGCTCAGTTTTATGTTAATTTCTCACTTCTTTTTCACCCTTCCACTTTGTGGCAGTAACTGTTAAAATGCTACAGCAGTCAGCATGTCAGGTCACTGTGATTAGTGGAGATGATGGTCTATAATATCTGCAAATTTAACACATATGCTGCATTCATACTTCTAGAAATTAAAGAATGTTTAGGGAAGTAATACAAAGTTCCTTTAGAGATCTGTAGATGATCCAAACCTTTTAAAACACTTGCATCATGTTTTGTCTTCCTTTTTTACATGCAGAAACAGAAAATAACAATGAGATAGTAGGAATTTTTTTTTTTTTTAATGACGTGCTCCACAGTTCTGGAGTTAAACCAGTAATACTATTGTACACCAAACACTGCACACAATATCAAGCTAGGAAGGAACTTTACATCTACAACAACAATTTTACTGTTTAAAAAATGTATTATTTTTTGTCTGTAGTTTTCCATTTCATTACTTATCACCCAAACCATGAATATTTTTCAGGACTTCATTTAATAATTAGAATAAGTACAAAACCTGTACTTTCTTACTCTGTATTTGTGTGTGTGTGTGTATTCTTTAGAGATGAGTTAATGGCTCTGATAAGAGCTTAACTAAAGATGTCTATTCAATTTCATGTGAACTTTCTGCAGTGAAGAAAATCCATATTTTTAAAAGTATCTTCATGAAAATACAAGAGTGTTCATTCTCTCTCTTTCTTTTTGGAACATGATAGCCAAGTATATATCAGAATAAGTAAAATCTTGAGTATAAAATATTCAGTGAAGAAACATATAGTCAGGATATTATGTTTACAGAACTATATTAAATCCACCCAACTGTTTGGTAAATTTGAGGTATCTTTCCCTCACAGAATTATATTTTTGAGGAAGAAAACACAGAAGAATATTTACTCAAATGCTGCCTAATTAAATATGACAGATAGCTTCAGTTTGAAATAACTGCAAATACAAAAACCACGAGGGGCTGTGTCTAAACAAATATACAAATTGAAGACTTAAGATAAAACTTGTGGCTATCAGTGTGATCTGATTGTGCCTACAGAGGAGAAATGAGCAGAAAAATAGATAAAACCAGAGATTAGAAAGCTGTGATTGTGGATAAAAGAGTAGCCATACACTAACAAAGATTTGAAATCAAAACATATTTTTAAGAAAAATTATTAATATTTCTAGTATAATGATGTCAAAAACCAACAAAGTGAAAGTCAAATAAGTAAATGTCAAAGTTAATATTACACAAACCACAATTTACCACCTTTTGATGTATGCTTTATGATTGTTCCTTGAGTACCAGTTACATGGATTCTTTCTCTTCACCTTGCCCAGCTGTCCTGAAGTACAGGATAGACAGTCTTAACAGAAAGATATGCTTTGGTTTTATGTTCATTCTTCAAATTATGCTCATGGTTGCTGTGTATCACTGTTTCTCTCAGAAGGTACTTATCCTTATGAACATTTTTACTGTAACTGCTGCATCACAGAAACACTATATGTTTAATAAATGCATATCTAAGCAAAGGATGCAACAATATTTTATGGTATTTTAAATGTTACTGTACATATCTTAGATTCTCCACAAATGTGTGTTTTTTCTGTATACTTAGGGAGTAGTTTGCACTGTGCAATATTCTTCTCTTGCATCTCCTCTACTTCCTCCCTCCCCACCCATGTGATTGCCTCTTCTGTGGGATTTACCTAAGAGCAGTCAAGTCCAGATGGGTATGTGGAACAAGAATATAAGGTGATTTTAAATTTTTTTTCCCCAGGTTGTTTTCCTATTGTGACTTCAACCCCTTTATCTTGCAAACAGATGAGCATTGAATTGCTTAATGGAAAATTCTTCATTGAATTCTGAATATAACAGTCACCTTTAACTTTCTTGTATATATACATACATGCATGTATATTTCTATTTTAGTCTTATATATATATGTATATGAATGCACGTATCACATGTGGTACATGCAAACAATCAACTTTTATAAAACTATAAAAAAAGCATATCTCAAGTTAAGAAAGTTTTGCGTCAGTGCTTATAAATCAGTTTCCTTAGTACCCTTAATGAAAAGTGTAAATAACTTTTCCCAGTTTAAACATAAAGATGTGGCAAATGCCCAACAGAATTTTCTGTGCAATAAAAATACTTAATTTAATCTGAGATCTATTTACCAGCTAAAAGAAAATCTATCACTGCAGTATTTGAACACTGTAGATATGAAATAGTGATACAACATTATTTTGAAAATAAAAAGAAATATTTAGTTATGCAGATATTTCAGGACTGTCAGGCAATATAATTATTTTCAAGGTGAGATTATAGACCTGAAAAATCAACAGAGAAGCTGGATAACATTTTATTGCATATGAATGGCTTTTAATTTTCGAAATACCTTACTGCTACATCCATTAAATTGTTTTATTTTACCAATAGTACTGACTCAATGATTTTTTTAAAGATAAACTACATAGGATTGTTCATTATTCTTTTACCTTTAACTGGAAGTTTTCTTACCTAATGCAGTGGGTTATCTGTTTAAAAAAAAATAAAAAAGCTGAGATTTAGTAACAGTGCAAGTATATGCACAAATGAGCAAGTAGTAAGAAGGGAAATTTACAGTCTTCATGTAAGTCACACAAAGTGTACTTCCCCTATGCTTTGGTATGATAGAACAATGGAATGATTTAAAGTGACACCTATTCAAATAATCAGCCAAAGAAAATACGTCTGCTTTTCAGTAAAGGAACTCTTCACAGATTTCTTCTATACGTTTTTGGGTTTATTAGCTATGTACTGTCATAAGGCAAGAGCACTGAATAGAATACATGAAATATTAGTAAGGTTGATTACCACAGCTACTTCAGAAGTCAACTAGGTTGGGGTTTTTTTATGCATAGGAAAGAATTATAACATTAGCATAACTATGTATGTGTGTTAAGGGATACTCTATTTCTTGGCTGTGTTACAAAAGGCAGTCTCTGAACACCAACCTCTTTAAAAATAATTCATATTTCATAAAGCTTGACACAAAATGAAAAATAGCTAATTCATTATTTTTAGTCTTTTTATCTCATATAAATGTCTATATTTTTTATTAGAATTTTCATGCATACTATAAATTAAATATGTGTCATCTCAGGCCCTTAGAAACAAAAAGGCCATGTAATTCATTGGCCACCACAAACGTTTTAATAGGTGAAATTCAAACATTTGTTCATTGTTTAACAATAAATATTTGCTTATACATATTTTTTTCAGTGCATGGGTATGTCTTGTCATTCTGAGATATTAGTGACTGTCACAGAGCCTTGGCAAAATTGATATCGAAAAACAGGCGATATAGTTTCTTTAAAGGCATCTTAACATTGACTAGTTCTGTCTTAATGGTTCCACTTGTATAAGCTGAAGTTTGAAAAGACAATTGCCACACTCAATACTTAGAATATGAATTTATCTTTAAACTACAGCCACCTGAATGCTTGATTGGAAAGAAGCTATTCTTTTAGAATATCGTCATTCAAGCTAACATTGAATAGATCTTTTATAAAAGACTAAAAAAAAAAAGACTGTGGAATCTGAACATCTGTTAATAGTGAATTTATTAGACTTATCACACTTAGTATGAATATTCTACTATTCTCATCATGCCATATATAACCCTGAATATGGAGATGTACTTTGGTGCAGAAAAGTTTCAGTGAGCTGAAACATTTAAACTCATTCCAGCAAATTTAAGATTTGCTTTTTTGTCCGTTTCAGTTTTTACCCTGCAAATAACTAGCATAGAAAATTCAATAGGTCACACTACCGAAATCTCAAAAACTATTGCAAAAGAGCTAATAATTTCATTTTTTTTCCCACCTTATAATGCCATATTATATCTGCCATTGAGGAAGTCTCTAAATGTTTAATTATCTTAATTTGTATCTGGTTGAGAGACAGGCCAACAGGTGGTTGAATAGAACTTAATGAATTAATTACTTTACCGCTTCTTCAAAGCAGAAAGAGAATCTCCTACAGTTCTTTTCTGTTTGTTTACAAAGCTTGAACACCAGACACAAATGTGAATCACAAACATATCTGAGTCATGAAAACAGCGACTTTTGAGCAAAATGGAGTAAGAAGCAAGTAGTAAACTAAATATGTACTTTGTTTTGTTTTAAATCTTCATGAGTAGTTTTTTTCCTTCGTGTGGTTCTTGAAAAAATGGAAGGAAACTGACATTATGTGCTGCTGAAAGAATGAATATCTTCTCTATTTCATATAATTTCCAAGAGAAATTTGTTAGATTTATTAAATCAAATTTAAATGAAAAACAAACAAACAAACAATCTAAATATTAAGCACAGCCTGAATTCCCAAGCCCACCTGGAAAGCTGGATGTATTTTCCTAAGACAAACAGATTTTTGCATGGATTGCAAATCTTGATGAAATACAAAGAAGTTCTAGTGAAAGTCTTTCCCAAGTATGGCCAGTTTGCAAGTAAATCCAGTATAACTCTTAGGGGAATAAGGAGGCATTTTTGTTGGTTGCTTTGCTGTAGATGGATATCTTTCAAAATATTTTGATGTGCTTCTTCACAAAAACATCCCAGTATTTACCCACTTATTAAAGATTTTGTTCTAACATTCTTAATAGTGTTCTTAATGATATCTGTAGGTAAAACATGTGTGTTTAAAAGTAATATCTGAAAGAGAAAAAGGCAGAAGGAAAGAGTCAATATGATCAGCTGTTTGAAATTCTAGCACTTGTATTTGTATGTGACAGTGTGTTTATGTGCCAAAGGAGTCCACTGGTTTAGGTATGATTGCTATGTAAGTTCATTTCAATCACATTTAGTTTATTCATTCTGTTTCATTCTGAAGGAACAAATTCATTCTGATCATTTCATCTGTGGCTGAGAAAATTGAGTTCTAATGGATTGCAGTCCCAGAAGAAATTGCTTGGTGTTAGAGCTGCAAGTAATTGTTAAACTCCCACCTGCCTCAGGGGAGAAAGCACGCCCTTGATTAGAAAAACAAGTGGGGGAAGGAAGGGGATGGAAGGAACTATGCTTGTAGTTAATGGGTATGGTGGCATTGTGTATGAAATTCTCGACAACTAAGTCATATTTTCTATTTTTAACTAGAATGTTAATTCATATTTATAGTAAATATTAATATTTAGAGCCTATGCTCTTTATTTCCTACTGAAAGGTAGATATCCTGTGAATACAAAACAATCTGCTAGTGAATAGATAAACACACAGTGCTAAGACACCTACTTCTATTCATTCTTGTTAAATTATATACTTCTGACAACTCAGCAGTAAAGACAAGTTTAGTTGTTCTCTCCTGAACAACAACAAAAAAATTGCTGAAAGTTCAACCCATGGTAACAAGAACATTTTGATGGTTTCTAAGACTGCAAAGAATATGATTACTGAAAATTGTATGGAGAATATTTTTCATGTTTCTGATTATATTCCAAGTGAGACTCATTTACACAATTGCCAGCATAAATGACAGAAGGAGAGTTGTAAAGGCCTATGTTCCTCCAAGACTCAAGATTTGTATGTGATCTTTCTTTGAACATAAAAATGTAGGTCGTGCATACTGTCACCATAATGATATTAATTAATTATTTAAAGGTAGTTAGTGTTCATATTGGAAGATGAAAATGGTGCAATTATGCTAGATCCCTAGAAATCTTTTTATTATTGACCAGAAGACACATAGCATAAATATTCTTGAACTTTCAGACTTTAAGAATGTAAGCGAAGTTAAGCACATAGGCTGGGGTTCCACCTAGCTTAGAAAGCTTCAAATAGTAACAGATGACACTCTCAAAAGTAAGGAAGACTCTCTTAATTTTTTTTATTTTTTTTTCCAAAGTCAGTAGATCCTGGGAGCATTGAGAAACTGCTGCCTGGTAGTCCTTTGAGGAACCTGAGGTTTAGGTTTAAAAAACCTAAACCTTTAATTTCTAATAATATTCCTGTAATAACTAGAGCTTCTGACCCAGACTTGTTTGAGACAATTAACTATCACACTCAGCTAAACAGCAGGAATTTCAAGCTATCAAGTTTTCAAGGTTGACCCATGATCTCTGTTTTTCAGAAAAGTGTATTGGGAGCCATGTTACTCTCTACAGGGGATTTTCCTTAGATCCAGGCTGTGCCACTGTGAGTCAAAGATAATAGGAGCTTGATGCTAAGATCTAATAGGGAGAGGAGCCCTTTATCATTAGCAAAGGCTGTTTTCTTTTCTTACATTTAGGGATTGATTGTTTCCCAAGCAAAAGCTAGAGGACAGAAATGTACTCACACAAGAAGAAATCAAAGGATTTCCATTCTGCTGTGGTTTAAACCAAGCCACACAGCTTGCGCACTCACTGCCCCTCGTTTGCTCCCCCAACTCCCAGAGAGTTAGGAAGGAGAATCCAAAGAATGTAGCTCCCACGGGCTGAGATTAGAACAGTTTAATAACTAAGGTATAACACAAATCACTACTGCTACTACCAATAATAATAATAATAATAATAATAATAATAATAATAAT
>JAOSLQ010049304.1:21667-35565 GCA_025629905.1 Lorius lory
GGGGCAGGATCACCTCCTTCGACCTGCTGGTCACGCGTCTTTTGATGCAGCCCAGAATATGGTTGGCTTTCAGGGCTGTAAAAATAAGCATGAATGGGTTGTGTAGACCCCAGATTTTATTAAATCAGTATTTGGCATATTATATACTGTTGTCAATCTAGTGATTTCAATATTCAGCTTTTAATTTCATCTTTTAAATGCATTTATAAACCAAAAGTTTATAGTAATACATCTCTGTCTCCCACTAGATGTTGCTTCCCCATTTTGTATTATTGTTAGAATAACCACATGAATTAAACACTTGTATATTGTCTTTGTATGATATCATAACTCGAATTTAAATCAACTTGTAAAGGATTATTATCGTAAATTAAGTATATGAATATTTCACATTTCAGTTACTTAAAATGGGATTTATGTAAATGAGCAGTCGATAAAATACCTTTTATTTCTTTTTTTGACATTATCTCAAAGTAATTTTAAATGTTAAAAAACCCTTACGTGGCTATACAAACTGAAGGACCCCAGCATTTTTAACAAACTGATACTGTCTGTAAAATGAAGATTCTGCATTCCAACTTCAATATTCAATAAGCCCTAAAACAGCAGTATGGAAGCAAGACTTTAGTTTCATTTTCAGGAGAAATGGATAAGAATCTACAAAAGCAGTTGACCATGGCTTTCAAAACTAAATGCCCAAGAATAGAAGGATAGCTTGCAGAAAAACTATGTGTCAAAATCATCCAAGAAGCCCTCATCAGATCATTATTTTCTGCTACTGAGATCCTCTTCAAGGTTCAGCCTTTGCCTTCAGTTCCCCCTTATATTGGTAAGAAGTGAACTGTGGTCTAGTGTGTGAGACAATATCTACAGGTGATATCTTAGAAATAACATTTATAGAATCATAGAATAGTTAGGGTTGGAAAGAACCTTAAGATCATCTAGTTCCAACCCCAATGTCATGGGCAGGGACACCTCACAATAAACCATGCCACCCAAGGCTCTGCCCAACCTAACCTTGAGCACTGCCAGGGATAGAGCGCTCACAGCTTCCTTGGGCAACCCATTCCAGTGCCTCATCACCCTCACAGTGATGAATTTCTTCCTTATATCCAATTTAAACTTCCCCTCTTTAAATTTGAACCCGTTACCCCTTGCCTATCACTACAGTCCCTAATGAAGAGTCCATTCCCAACATCCTTATAGGCCCCCTTCAGATACTGGAAGGCTGCTATGAGGTCTCCACGCAGCCTTCTCTTCTCCAAGCTGAACACCCCCAACTTTCTCAGCCTGTCTTCATATGGGAGGTGCTCCAGTCCCCTGATCATCCTCATGGCCCTCCTCTGGACTTGTTCCAACAGTTCCATGTCCTTTTTATGTTGAGGACACCAGAACTGTACACAATACTTCTTCAACCTGCTGTTCACGCTCCTTTTGATGCAGCCCAGGATACAGTTGGCTTTCTGGGCTGCAAGTGCACACTGGAGCTGGCTCATGTTCATTTTCTCATCAACCAACACCCCCAAGTCCTTCTCCACTGGGCTGCTCTGAATCTCTTTTCTGCCCAACCTGTAGCTGTGCCTGTGATTGCCCCATGCCAGGTGTAATATTCATCACTTTCACCATATAAAGAAAATCATGATTAAGAAAAAGATCACCAATAAAAAAATAAGACATGGTAAGGTAAAATGACAAAGTGCTGTACCACATTAGATCATGTAATAACTGAAAGGGTAGAACTTTTTTTCATATGCAGACACTGTGTGAACAAATGTTTTATAACAAGGATATTCAATGAAAAGATAATAAAATACCCTGATGTGTAACCTAAAATCAAATTTCAAAGGAGGAAAAAAAAATATTTTCCCTGTCTTTCAAGGAATAGATTTTTGTTTCTCACTCTGTCTGTGAAATTCTTTGAACACCTCAGGCCTTTTCTAAAATCAAGAAAATCAAAGGAATTTGAGGTAAAGCTACTTGCCTTAAATTACATGTTTAAAGATCAGGTAACTTTGAAGACATTTCAGCTCTTCAACTGAAATAAATAATATAGATGCCAGACCTGAGAAATGCTGAATAACACACAGCAGGATGTTTGAATCTTAATATATGCTGTTGCCTTTGAAACCCTGTGATACAAACATGCATCAATTCGGAGTCAGGAAGAGAAAAAAAAAAAAAGTAAAAATATGGAGAATCGAACAATTCATCCTGCTGAATAAAAGCCTCCTGATAATTATAAAGCATGTGGAAAACTAAACCCAAAGAAATATTTGGTCATTTATGAAATTTCAGATTACTTCTAAAATACATTGGCAGTGCAAGATTTTGAGAAATTGATAGTAAATATTGTCAATGATTTCATTTGGCACCTTGTCATCTCTGACTTTTGTGCATGGAAATATTTTTATGTGAACTGTATCTCAAAATCTGAAGAATGACACCTTAAATTCTTAAGCATACGTTTCATATTTTGAAGAAGGCATTTGATTAAACATTCTAATCTTCTCCTTTGCCAAAATAATCAAGAATTTTACTTAAGTCTAAACACACAAACACAACTTTTCAATTTGAGCAGCTACCACTCTCAGTAGTGGCCCTGGGTATATGTTTAAAATTAATCTTAAATGTTAGGCCTCACAAGCCTCAGGATTAAGGGGAAACAGCATTAACAACATAGAAAAAAATGTGGAATCAAGAGGTACAAAGTAAAATTCTTCTTCTTAAAAAAAAAAATAGGAAACAATATATATCTATTAATCTGTTTTTATGAAGAGTTGTTAAAGTAATGGAAGATTTATGGTAGCATAGTATTGAAAATGAAAGTGGAAGGACAGTAAGCAGGACATTTTGTGATTTAAGCCTTGCAGCAGAAGATAAGGAGCAGTGAACAGAATGGCAAAATGTTAAAAGGAATAGTAATAGGGGAAAAATAATGTTCAGATAAGAAAGTTCACTGAAGAATCTATAAGCTATAGATAGTGAATTAATAGTAACAAGACTAGCAGTTAGTTGATGAAAGAAAAAAAAAAGAAAAAGAAACCTGCGGAAGTTCATTTCACATCATATGATTCACACTTTGTGCATCATTGACTAGTAAGGAAATAACTGATTTTGGTAGTGATGTTTTCATATTAAAAGAATATTGGAGCATTGGAAACATGTACTTTTCTTACATATCATCAAAACTGTTCTTCCCTGATAGAGAGTAAAGATGGGTAAAGATGAGTAAGCCCAAGGCACCTGATACCCACAGCGAACATCTTACATAAAGTCATCGGATCCAGCAATCTTAACTAATGTTAAAAATCTTATTATAAAATTGCTTAGTCTCCCTAGCCTTAGTTACACCATTTTAAAGACAAAACCTACTTCTGCTTCAATGATTTTATGGGAAAACAAAGAATTTTTTTAAAAATTATTATTATTTTATATAGCTCAGGACATCTAAAATATTTTATGTTGACTGATTACATTTGTCCCTTTTTTAAGGCCATCACTGGGGCATATTTTCTGTATTAAATGTCTTCCTTTATTATCTTTTAACCCCTTTCTTTCCACCTTTTCAAATATATATAACTTTATGGTCTTTTATACACCAATTATAGGCCTGGAACCACCTCCCAGAAACTGTCACTAGTCTCAATATGTTCCCAGCTCATCTTTTCTCTGATTCATTCTATCTTCAAAAATCTTGTTGCTCTTCAGTGGTAAATTTACCACTGAACAGTAAATCAACCTATACTGTTTCCAGCCTATGCCTTTTTACTGTTAATGGAAAGTCACACTTTACATCATATATTGTACCATGTTCTGTTGTGACATTTCAGTAGCTCTTCTTAAGATCGGGTGAGAAGCAAAAGATTTCCAATGTTCTGACATCAATTTCTATCCACCATTAGACTGCAAATAAAGGAACTTGACTTTTTTTTGTGGGAAGTGAAAAGAAATACAAGAATTCTAACGATGTACTGAAGTGGCTAATCTCTCCTGGATGCACCGAAGTTCAAGATCTGTATCACCTTATTGAGAGTAGAGACTGAATTGCTGCTCACCTAACTGGTGAGAAAGCAACTTTCAGGCTGTAATAGTAGTTACTTCTTCCTGTTGATGATATTTTCTGTATGCTATCAAATATTCCAGAGGAGGAGAAAAAAAAGCTGGAAAATCATGAATCTTATATGTATTGTATAGGAACATCACCTGGCACAAAAGAAACCCAAGCAAATTCACTCTACCAACTGAAAGAGAGGGAGAGAGATTTGTTCCTGGAGCTCCTACAGTCCACAAGCAATCCTTTCTCATTGTTTTTTTTCTCAGTGGGTTTGTATACATACATGACAGGATACTCAGTCTTGGACTCAGTAGAGCTTCTACGGTGATATTTTTATTAAACAGCTCTATTTTCATTAAAAGATGTATTTTAAATAACCTGACCTTTTTCTTTTTTTAATAATTCTCAACTGTATCTCTTATATAAATATATAGCATAAAGGCATTGAGAATATAATCTAAATTTCTATCATCACAATAGTCTTGCTTGACTAAATTCTCATCTGAAAGTTGCAAGCAAAATATCATATGTAGTACGGGAAATGCAGACTAAGACTTTATTAATATTAGCTCATGATACTCTTCTTACACACTGTGTGAAAATGATATTTGATAAAGCAGCAGCCTTTCAGCTTTTATGAAGAATTTTTTTTTTTCATTTAAAAAGCAAACTGATATTCATGCATATATTTACGCATACCCAAATAAAAGCAAACAAACAAGCAAACAAGTTGTATGCAATTAATCAGCTAGGTTAACCTATACAAAATTAAATCAGGAACAGCTAAAGTAAGCAAAACACTGATAAAAAGTAAGCAAAAACCCAAAAGTAAGCAAAGTAAGCAAAAACCTGATAAAATAGATTGCACTTAGGATTCCTATCATCTCCTCTTTGAAAAGTTCTTTTTTAACATGTCATAGACTGATTTTCTATTAATAATTATTATTATTGTAGAAGTACCTGAAATAATAGAAATTACATTTTTAGAAACATGTTCTTATAACAGCTATCAAATACAGCTTGTGGCAAAGGTATACTTATTACAAAAGATTAGTAGAGTAGTTCAGCAGGTAAGTAGAAGGAAATAAAATGTTTTCAGCCAATTAATTACATACTTCAATGATTGAGTTGTTTAAATGGAGATGTCAAAAATAAACCCTAAAAATAAGAAGTCATTTGTAGCTGAGATGCTTCGAAAAGTGATCATTTCATACAATTTATAGAGGTCTAGTTTCTTTTTCTCACATTTTTAGTCATTAATCCAACATTTTGAGAATACTATGGCATGCTTATTTCTTATAAAGTCCATTTTATGAATGTTCTCACTAATTATACTAATATTCTGCCTTGAATATTCAACACCTACTGTTAAATCAAACCACAGAGCTGACTCAGCTCAGACAAGTAGTCCTCTGCACCTTCACAATCACACACATGAGCATATGCAATATGTCCTTCTTCTGTAGTGATAGAATACTAACTGTGATAAATTATCTTTGAGGCATATCTGCAGCTCTCTCAGTAAGAAATGACTGTCACTTAAAAATGGGGAACCTGCAGTGTCATTGACAACTGTAATCAGAAAATAAATTGTTCTTTTTCTTTTCTTTTTTTCCACTTGAAAGCATGTGTTATGAATTCAGAATCGTGTCTGAGTCATACTCTCTCTGGAAGAAAATTAATTGGTAAATGAAAACAACTTTATAGAAAACAACTTTATAGAACAAAACCAGAAGCTACAGGATTCTGTATCCTACAGATACAGGACAAAAATGAGTATTT
The DNA here is from genome assembly GCA_025629905.1 of Lorius lory. Classification (NCBI taxonomy): domain Eukaryota; kingdom Metazoa; phylum Chordata; class Aves; order Psittaciformes; family Psittaculidae; genus Lorius; species Lorius lory. The sequence continues at coordinate 27,504 of JAOSLQ010049304.1, forward strand.
TATTTGGAGCTCACCCTAAGATGCCAAATGTCTTGACTAAAAAGACTGAGTTCATGGCAAATCATCCAAACTAGGTAATACATGTTCTCTTTTTAAGATGATTTCTCCTAACCCACCAAAAGTCAGAGTTGTAGAGACTTTATTAACTATCATTGTTCTGGTTATCAGTTTTCAAGTCTATCTCTGTTGCATCTGATGGCTTCACCATTTTGCTAAGTGACATGTCGAGTACCATCTTCAAATGATCTCATGAGACAATCTGAGTGTTTATTCCTTCTATTTTTTTCAAGTGTCCAGTTTTTAAAAAGTCTTGGTGTCTCAATACTAATAAAGAAACCTTTAGTTTAATTTTCTGAAGAAGAAAAATAACATTTTTTAGACACTGTTTGGTAAGTTGTCTAAACAATTCCTGGTCCAAACCCAAGATAAAATTATTTAAAAAAGAAAAAAAATTATAATCATAGGAATATTTCAATGTTTAGTGGAAGGTGCCCTGGGCCATGGCAAGCAGGTTCGAACTAGATAATCTTTAAGGTCCCTTCCAACCCTAACCATTCAATGATTCTATGATGCTGTGATTGTCAAAATCCTCCATTTGTATGGTTTAATAAGGCAAACTGGTGGGATCAGAACAAGAACTGAGCTGTAATTAAGCTGTACACGAAATAGTATGATCAGAGATACGCTGAGTGCATTTAATTTTTTTTTAAAAAAATTAAAGTGTTCTCAGCTTTACCACTGTAAAAGGAATCTAATTTTGCTCATAATGATTATGCCTACTTCATCTTTCAGAGTTTTTATAAATGGGTTAAAAACACAGTAGAAAACACATCTTATGTTCTGTGTGAAAAGAATGTGTAAAAATTTGAAAGGAGAAAATAAAGATTAAAAGTATGGTTATTTATTTCTGGTGTCACATGAAATCTTTAGGTCACAAAATGTCCTAACCATCAGATTTGGATGAAGAGCTATAACTCTCTTTCAGAAGACTGAGTGAGACTTCCCTCATGTTTTCAAGTGTCCTTGTTTTTACAAGTATGTTCATGCATATGCCAAGTGTTCTTAAGTCTTGTTTGCACTGAAACAGGCAGAGATAGAAAAAAAAGTTGAGTGTATACTGATAACAACTCTCAGATGTGATTCTCAGGCAACATTTTGTTCACCAGCAGAGAATTGAAGAAATGCAGAGAAAAAGACCAAGAATAAAAAATATATTTATTTACATGCATATATATTCCAACTAAAAATATATAACCATGTAGTCTGCAGTAAGAAAGTGTCTTTTATATTTTGATGGACAAAGGTATTTACAGTTAAGATTGACCTGAAGAGCAATGTTAGAACTCACTGTGTGAATGATTAGACAAAAAAGAAAAATGGCAAATAATTTTGAGAGATTATATATATTTTCAACTGAAAGTATGAAATTAAACAATTATACTTCACCTCATCTTCATGCTACACATATTAGACTCTGACTAATATTTCCACGCAGATTATGAACTCTACAATTTTCTGTATATTGCATATTGTCTTTCATCTAATTCAGTTATGTTTCAGAAGCCTAAGAGAGGCTTGCCAAGCCTATATGTTACCTAGTTTATTTGATTGTTAATCTGCATAATTCTAAAGGCCTACATCTGAAACTATGACATTAAATATTATGCCAAATTTTAATTTCAATTTTAAAATAAGTGTTTAGTTAATATGTCTTTTTTTTTTTAACTAGCAATTTTAAATGAGCATATAATGTTCTATTTACAAATCTAGTAGAAGTAACAGTGATTCACTTTGTCCACTCTCCTTCGAATAGTGTTATGTGACCTAGAAAAATATGACCAATTGATAGGCTCAATTCCTGTGGACAGACAAATGTGTGTTAAAAATAACTGTTCTGAAGAAAGACTAAGTCTGTATAGATTATGTACCGTAGAATCATTGGACATTTTGGGTTTAAAGATCACCTAGTCCAAACACCCTGAAATGAACAAGGGCATCTTCACCTAGATTAAGTTGTTCAGAGCCCCATCTAACTTGATCTTGAATGTTTACCGGGATGAGGCATCTGCTACCTCTCTTGGCAACCTGTGCCTTTAAGTATCAAAAGGCCACAAGGTCTCCACAGAGCCTTCTCTTCTCTAAGGTGACTAACCTCAACTCTCTCAGCCTTTCCTCAAAGGAGAGGTGTTTATCCCTGTGATCATTCTTGTGGGCTTTCTCTAGACCCAGACTCCAGAGCTAAATGCAATACTCCAGGTGAGGCCTTACCAGAGGGGCAGAATCATCTCCCTCAACATGCTGGCCATTCTTTTTTTTGATGCAGCTCAGGATACAGTTGGCTTTCTGGGCTGCAAGTGCACATCGCTGGCTCATGTCCAGCTTTCATCCACCACTATCCCCAAATCCTCTTCAGGGCTACTCTTAATCCCTTCATCCCCCAGCCCATATTAAAATTGGGGGTTGCCCCAAACCAGGTGCAGGATCTTGCAATGAATGTCAGCTACAACTTATAATTGTAAATGTTAGGCTAAAAAAAATAAATTGGCTGCCTAAGGAAGCTTACTCCTAACTTAGTGTTTGGTTTGAAAGTATCTGGTCTACTGAGCCCGAAGCAATTAAAAAAAAAAAAGGGGGGGGGGAGCATTGGTGATTACAAGTGGATTTTTCTAGGGTGGTATTTTAGGGTATACAATTGCACTTGACAATGCACTGCAAAATTGGATCGCTACTTTACAAATATAGGGTGAAAATTTGATTTCTTCTGGAGCTGAAGTTTATTATTTAAATTCTTGCTTTCTTAAATTCCCACATTTAAAATCAGAGACATATAATAAAAATATAAACTTGCATCAATAGAAAAGGCAAGTAGCTATAATAAAGTCATATTCTTGGAAGTAGCATTTTCAGTTAACATATTCACTGGTTTAACAGCCTTTACTAAAGATATTCTAAAATCTTTTAAATTCTACTGCACAGGATACAATATCTGTGTTTTGATCCAGGTGCTCAAAAGACAGGAATTGTTATATTATTATAGACTTTTAAAGATAGAATTAATTTTGCACCAAGTAAAAAGTCTCCCTTTAAAAAGTTTTCTGTGACTTTTGAATTGATGTGTTCTTTGAAAGTCCTTGGAATTTTCATGTTTGTGTAGCTGAATTAAGTCCTTAAAGGAGCTACACTTTGTTTTGCAGTTAATCATGTTCTGTTAAAAAGAATATCTGCATTAAATTAATGGCAGTTCTAATATAAATCATAGCATGTAAATAACTTTCATATTACTACCACTGCAAAATGGAACTATACTATTGATTTTTTTTCATTCTGACAGGTTAGTTGGACACAATTCAAGTAAGCTCCAATTGAAGCCAGGAATAAGATGAATCTATTCAAGCATCAAAAGTAAAACAAAATACTGATTTAGTAAACAGCAAATTAACAAGCTAAAGGACCTGTCTGCGGATCACATTTCATATAAGATTAATTCTTGGTGCTCCTGAAGGGATTGAAACTTGCAATTACAATAATTAGCAGAAATTTCATCTTCTACCAGGATTCAAGAATGAGGAAGTTCCTTTATAAATGACTGCTCCCAATAGAACCTGTGAAAATGAAGTCAGACAGGAGGAAGTGTAAAGAAGCCGCTCACTCTAGCAATTCAGGGTTCTTTGCCACTTGTCTGACAGTACATATGAATGCTATCTGCCATGCCATTTCAGAGAGTTACAAATCCCTGCTGCTCTCACAATTCGTAAGGCAGATAGGATGAATTTAGTAAACAAAGGAAGACCAGATCACCTACTTTGTTATTTAACTAGCCATGTACCACTACAACTGCATTTAATGTTTGAATATTATATAGGTATAAAATATTTATAGAGATATCTTAATTATAATTGGTATTTATAATTGGTATAATTGATATAACACAATATAATTGATATAACTCCCAAACCACATAGGAGATACACAATAACTGTGGAGCTGGATAAAATTCCCACTTCCATTGAAATTATTGGTCATTTCTGGCTCATTTTTTGCCTAGCAGGCTCTTCTTTAATATCTTTTTTTACAAATCACAAGCATAAGAACATACTCTTGAAAAAGGTATTATTTTGAAAAAAGGTCATGCTGATTATTCACATGCTTTATTCACATTAAGGTAATATTTTTTCTACTATTCATTTGTGTGTGTGTGTATTTAGCCCTGGCTGATAGGCAGAAAAAAAAGTTATTTTTCAGATGGAGAGAATAAAGCAGGATAGGAGATGGACTACAAAATGGACATATTTCTAACTCTCCTAGTGTAAGAAAATTAACTCATTCATTTGTTGTACCTAGTAATACCTTGAAATCTTTAATTTGGCTTCAAGCTTTGAGGCTTCTTTTATGTAAGTATGTATGAAGATAGCTGTTTGAAACAAAATTGGAGGGAAAAAAAAATCCACTCCAGCTTTCTCCAATGGCTCCATGTCCTTCTTATTTTCGGGACAGCAGAACTGCACACACTACTCCAAGTGGGGGTCTCATGAGAGCAGAGCAGCAAGATCACCTCCTTTGACCTGCTGGTCATGCTTCCTTTGATGCAGCCCAGGATACAGTTGGCTTTCTGGGCTGAGAGTACATACCTGAGGCAGCCTAATGTGGATTCGAAAAGTCAAATACTTAATTTTTTAAATTTAAATCAAAATAATTCATTTTTAGTGCAAAAGAACAATGTGAGAGGAGTGTCTCATTAGTGTGACTACAGTCAAACATGACTAACAAATCTTGGCAGAAAAGGGATATCTTTATTACTATTTTGTCACCATATACTACAGTCTAAAGACTATTGAAAGATTCTTTCTTTGATGTGAGATTTATTCATTTTTTTTTTAACCTTTCCTTTAACAAATTTACTACCTTTTAAAATAAGTTACTAAAGAGCAGGTTAAGAATTAGACAAGCATGTAAAATAAACTCTGGACACCTTTTGGAAAGTTATTGAATCATTAAAGACTATATATTCACTTTACACACTTCTTTTTTACTTAAGTAGGAAAAATTCCAAGGTATTGTGTTCTAGATTCAAGTGAATTTAGCAAATACTTTTAGGCAGGTGAATGTTATGTATCACATTTAACCACCGGTATCCTTGATGTCTTCAATCCAGAGAAAGCTCAAGATAGAAGAGAAAATAAATGCTGTTTCATAGTTTTTTTCTGTATATTGTTCTTCTGTTACAACTTAAACTGGAGGAAAAAGTAGTTTTAGAACTAAAATAAGGCTTACTGTTAAAAAAAAATTGCAAAGCGTTTGGAAATATTAATTTATGTTAGTCTATATTCATAAAGTTTCCAAACCTAATTACAGCAGGTACTTCAGAAAAAAATTGCCAAGTCATAAAGCATACCTCATGAGCACCACATAAGTACTTCTGAAATAAATATTCAGGAAAAAGCAATAGGATTTTAATTAGAACTAACCAGTGATGTTTACTCTTGTGTCAGCAAAAGAACAACAGGACAAAAAGTGTGCATGCTACAACTTAAATATTTCTAATTCTTTACATATCAGAAATCAAAACAGAGACTTTGTACATTAAGCTAGTCAAGCTCTAAATGAGGTTGTTACTGATAGAATTAACCTCCTGTCTTGCAGACAAACTATAACGCACCAGGGGAAGGCACTAAAAAAGTAGGAGGTGATTAGCTTAGTATGAAATATTGGTGAGGTCTCTACTGAGCAGAGCTTGATGCCCTTAAAATCATGTCTCATTTTTGGCAAAAGAAATGCTATTAAGCTATTCTAGCTTAAAAAAAGTTTTGCTGCCAAACTGAGTGCCCCCAAAATGAAGAACATGACATATGCAAACTGACAGAAAACATATCGTTCCAAGATCCAATTCAACAAACATGAGGATGTGAAGCTACTAGTCGTCAAAAGGTTGATACTGGAGGGATGGCCAGAGGCAAAGAAAGCAGCCTCATGTTTAATTCATCATTGCTGGTCTGTTTGTGACTAATTGATGGCTGTTGGCAGTTATGAAACAAAAGAAAAATAGTGATTTTGAGCACCATGAAGAAAGAAAAAACCTTATAATTTTCATGAAGGACATTTGTCTATTGAATTATTTTAATAAATAAATTCATTAAAAGCGAAGGAGTTTTCCCTCACAGGTGCAAAGCAAATAAACAAATTAATGCTATGATCTGAGAGTATTCAGTCAAGTGTATTGACTGAAATAGTGGAGAGAACCATTATATTCCCCGCATGCACTAGAAAAACCTTGGATGAAGAGTACAGACTATTCTTGTACTTTAGAAAACAAATAACTATTTAAGACCTGATGGGACATTATACAGAGATCCTTGAGCTAAGAGCTACAAAGCTGTTGTCTTGACATGGCATTGCATAGTAGAAAACACAGAAAACCACTCTACTTCTGAAAGCTGCATGAGCCGCATTTGTGTAATGCTAATACCTGCAGTCTCAGTAGAACTAATCAGCTGATCCACTGAAATGACCACACTGAGACTAGAATGGGGTTAGCTTGGAGATCTCTGACAATGCAGTATTGATGTGTTATAGTAGCTTTCTTTCTGCCTCGCTGAAGGCATGCTCTTTTCTGGGTGTGCACAGCTGAAATCCTAGATTTACGGAGCATGTCTGAAAGAAAGATTGGTAGCTTGGTGTCATACTTGATCAAAGACAACTTTTACCCTAGGTTCAAATCTGGCTTCTACGGGGGCAGTTAAAGAACTCATGCTCTGTTTCTGGTGCTGGGACTAGCATGTGTAGCTCAGATATGGAAGTGTCTAAATTTATAAAGTATATTTTTACTGAAATCTGATAACGTGTAATTGTCAATGCTCTGTGAAAAAAAAAAAACCAACAGTTTTTATGTTCTCTTCTTATCCTCAAGTGATATGTGTACAAAAGGCATGCCTACAATCACACTTCCAGACCGAATGAATTTCAAACAAAACAAGTCAATTACCAAACTAGTGCTGATCAAATCCACCAGTATTCATACCACAGCAGTAACAGATTAATTTATCATCAGTACAGAGATAATACAGAGATATTACAGAGATACAGAGATAGTACAGTTCATCTGACTTACTTTGGGATGGGAAGAATCATTCCCCAACCCCCTTTAGCTGTACAGCCTAGATGTCCAACGTCTCTAATGAGACTTTGCAATGGTTAACTCAGCGGTAGATGTCTACACCATGAAATCTATATTTAGCCAGACAAATACAAGCCTGACAGTCTATTCCAATTGCTCAGTTTAGCAATGGAAAGCACTATACCCTGCTTTACTGGTTATTTTAGGGTAAACAATAAAAAATTATTTCCTTTTTTTTCCAGAAATTCAAACATTTTAAAATGGTAATTTTATAATTTTTTTTTCCCACCTAAAAGAATATTCTTTTACAAAACATTTTATAAAGAAAGAAATAAACCTTGAAAAATTCCAAGTTGATTCTTTTGGCAGGTTAAACTAAAGCCATAAAGACAGGTAAAGGAGAAAAAGGTAAAAGATATATTGATAATAGCATAGGACTTTAGAAGTCACAAGTAATCTGTAAAGAATTATGTTCAAGTTAAAAATAGATCAGAGAATAATAATTACACTTATCTATATGGTATATGGTGAAGTGGTTTCCAAATTAAAAAAACAGTAAAAAAGTTACCTGTATATAAAAGGATTACCTATGTTACCATGTCTGAAAGTACTGAATTTGTACTCTTCTGTTCATTCTTCTCATTTATAGTGTCCACATAATTAGTGGGCATAGCTGACATTCTGGCAACAGTATCTACTGAAGTCAATGCAATTGTGCTACACTACTGTCCTGGGTTTAGCAGTAGCAGTCAATTTTTCTCCTTCTTAGTAGCTGGTGCAGTGCTGTGTTTTGACCTTCCGCCTGGGAACAGAGCTGATAACACCAATGATTTTAGTTGTTGCTAAGTAATGTCCACGCTGACCAAGGACTTTCTCAGTCTCATGCTCTGCCAGGGAGGAGGGGAAGCCAGGAGGAAGCAGAGACAGGACACCTGACCCAAACTAGCCAAA
>JAOSLQ010049305.1:0-22324 GCA_025629905.1 Lorius lory
GGAGCAGCTTGCTCCAAGCCCCTGTGTCCAGCCTGGCCTTGAACACTGCCAGGGATGGGGCAGCCACAGCTTCTCTGAGTACCCTGTGCCAGCGCCTCAGCACCCTCACAGGGAAGAACTTCTGCCTTATATCTAACCTGAACTTCCCCCATTTAAGTTTAAACCAATTCCCCCTTGTCCTATCACTACAGTCCCTGATGAAAAGTCCCTCTCCAGCATCCTTGTAGGCCCCCTTCAGATACTGGAAGCTGCTCTGAGGTCTCCACAAAGCTCTTCCAGGCTGAACAATCTCAACTTTCTCAGCCTGTTTCCATACAGGAGGTGCTCCAGCCCTCCCAAATAGAGGAGAAAAAGTTATGAAGGAAAAATGCAGTACAACAGAGGTGAATCTTTAATATTGTCATGGATTCCCTTGGGCTTTGGATCCATTTGAGAAAGTCTGAATCTGCCAACAGGCACAAGGACAAAGTACTTTTAAAAGAGCTCACCTCCTGTTTAGGTATTGACATACAGGACTCCCAGGAGAGCTCAGCCGGTAAATGTACATGAGGACTTAAAAGACTTCTATGCTGAATCCTGGAAATGCAAACCCCTGTCTGTGCTCTGACCACCAAAACCCTTCCCCTTACACACCCGTAAAAGGTATCAAATAAGGGGTAGAGAGAAAAGAAGAGAGAAAAATGTAAGATTCATATATAATAGAGCCAGATAGCTAAGAATAAAGGACAAAAATTACAGGGGAAGAGAAGTTGAGGCTGAACCTCAGAAAAACCTCTTGACAATTTGGACAATTGCCTGGTGAAATAGTCTCCCTGGAGACACAGAGGAACCCCACAGCTCGAGATGATTTAAAAGCAGACAAAGCTATGGTATCTGTCCCCAGAGGAATAATCTCACAGAGCCAGGAGCAGGGGCTGAAGGGAGTTGCCCCCTTTTAACCTTTTATTCCATTACAGCATCCAGGAAACTAATGCAGCAGTCAGGTGAAGGAAACCAAAGGCACATTGCAGCAGCCCCTTTTACTCCTTCCTACAGGTGTCTGGGTTCCAACTCTATTGTAGCTCCTATTCTTGTCTTTTACCATGATCATTACAGCTGGGAAAGCAATTTTCCATTGCAATGCTTGTAATGATCTTCTAATGAATTATTCACTCTGCTTTAGAGAAGATACCAATTTAATGCACAACTGGTAGTTCACAGGTAAAAATAAAGATGATTCAGTATATACAGGGAGGACAGGCTGAAATCTGAGTGGGCAAGGTGGGATGCAGAGCAAAGCAGGACCACAAACCAGTCAGTACCTGAAATACTCAGTGCAAGGGGTTTAGCTTGGTTTTGAATACAGCAGCATCACAAAATAATTCTGTGTATATCCATAAACCCCTGCACAATACCACCAGTCACACAAGGCTTCTCTAAACTTAAATCTGGTCCATGTAAGTATCTCAGACTGGTTTTAGAGTAACCCAGATTGTGTTTTCCCACCCCCAGCAACAGTTCGTGAGCTGCTGCCTTTTCCAAGCCACACAGGACCTGTGTCTTCCCAGTGTATTTTAATCCCTTTCTCCCACCCTCCAAAACTGTTTCTGAGCAAGAGCATGGTGCTTCATCTCTAAAAAGGAATCAACCCTAGGAACAGTGCTGGACCCATAGTAATTTATGATCCCTGCCTATGGACATCGGGGTCTTGCAACCTTCAAGATAGATCTGAAATGACTCAGTCCTGCAAGCAACTCTGAATGCTTGGAGTGGTGCCCACCACAGTCAGTGTCCTCCTGCAGCTCAGTGGGTAAAAGGCATTTATTTACATCTCTATTCATCTATTTCTCAACAATAAACTAATCCTGGACTCCTCCCCACCCCCAGGACAACAAACCAGCACAGGCAGCTCATCAGCCCTTCAAAGGTACCTGTTGTTTTCTAATGTAGTACAGCACTGCCACTCCCATGGCTCTAAATGCCCGTAGCTCTCCCCAGATGTAACCTTTCCTCAGGAAGCAGCAGCTCATATTTTTATGTTTTAATGCTTTTTAAACTGTCCAGAGCACAGCACTGCTGCAGCAGCATCAGGACCACAGCAGCGTGCTGTGCAAGGTGTATTTCATGTGCCTTTTCAGCACCAAAAGGGTGGTTGTAAATGACTGCTCATATGGGGTCTGGCCACTCATGGCAATAGTTTTTCTTCACACTTGAATAGAGCTGCCCAGCACTTATGCTTAAGTACGCTACGAGTGGAGTGGGTGTCAGGGTGCAAGGCACCCAGAATCCTCACCTTATCTATAACCTGGTGAGCACTGCTTCCTCCCCAATACCCATTTATCTAATTCCAACCCCTGCCACAGGCAGGGACACCTTCCACCAGAGCAGGTTGCTCCAAGCCATGTCCAACCTAGTCTTGAACACTGCCAGGGATGGGGCAGCCACAGCTGCTTGGGCAGCCTACAAACGCAAGTCTCTAACCCAAGAAAGTTGGTTTGCACCCATTTGCACTTAAAGACATAGGTACAGTGGCCATACCTCCAGCGGCAGGTTCCATGCGATGTACACGTGCCACTTGTAGTCATCCATCCACACCTCGGCCACTCGCAGTGCATTGCGCTTGGTGTAGAAACCAATGTTGTTGTTGTAGGGCTTCTTCTTGCGCTCGATGTGAGCCACCCTGGAGCAGGGCAGGACCTCCATGCTGCCACCACACAGCCACACCTGCAACACAACCACACAGCATCATCAGCAAGGGGCTCAGCAAAGGGTCCACACAGACATTAACAAGAGAGAACTGGTGGGTTCGGAGGTTTCTATAATGTCCTGGTGAGCACAGAGCATCACAGCACCTTGCTGGCAACCGGAAACATGGCCAGGTTTGGTCTTTGCTCAATGGCGAGACACAGAGAATTTAACCTGTGCCCGGAGCAAAACATGTGTCAGCTTTAGAGGGATCCGGTCTATATTCAGCACATGGTATTAATGCATCATAGGACTGGGTGCTGAGTTTACAGTGATGTTGCTACTAAATAAAAAGGATTAGTGACTGGAATAGTTGAAACAATTGCAAGATCTCCTCCTGCACAGGCAATGACTCAGGGAAACATATGGCAGGCACAGACTTCTCCCACTTGAAACCATTTGTTCATTATTTTTCTTTCACGTGCTGTTTAAAATTCCCATAAATCACAGTGTACAAGTTAATAAAATCTTTTGAGATTTTTGAGATCTTCTTTCTATCACACAGAAAAAGAATTTTTGCAGGGAGATTTGCCATACCTGGGTTCTTCCCTCCCTGGCTGTCTTCACCAAGAAATTACTTAAAGATGCATATCCAGGACACCAGGCACTGGGCAATCGTCACAAACACATATGCCAAACAGGCCAAATAATCCCACTTTTGCCTATTTTGCAGTCTGCTTTCCATTATCATTTTGCAGTTGTTATAACACCCATCATTTCTGGGATCTCTTCCAGGCTCACCACCTTTTATCCCATCTGTGTTCCCTAAATTTTACCAGCCCTGCTCAACCCGCTCTCCCAGCAGCACCAGGAGCTTCCTGCCATCTACCCTTTTTCATCTCTAAGCAGTGGGTTTAGTGGGCACATGGACATTCCAAGCCCGAGTGACATGGACAAGGGGCAGTACATCAGGGAGATGTCTTCCCTTGGGGTAATCCTGCTACTTGTACTGTTCTCACCTGCACTGCTGCAGAATACAGGAGCCCACAGCAAAGAAACAGAGCCCTATTTTATTAGCTGGTGCATTAACATGGGGAAAAATTCCCATCTTCCTCCTGTTCTGCCGTTTGACCTTTCCAAACACCTTTAAATATAATTTCATGGCTCCAGAGTGAATTCAGAGCCCATCTCCAAGATGAGGGGCACGTCCATCCCTCCTGTCCAGCTGCAACCACACTCACCTCTGGGAATTCCACAAGGTCTGCCTGAAGTCTTGCAACAGGCCACATGCTGGCAAAGCAAGTAAGTGAACAAGGTAGTTCTAAAGAAATATATATATGTATTTAAGGGAATATTCCTAAGGGAATAGTTTGGCAGTGCTTCTTGCCTGCTCAGTTCCTCAGTTTCTCAATGTCTTGGTGAATCAGGAGCATCGAGCTCTGCCCTTGGGTGCTCCCAAAGCTGCTGGGTTCAACCACAACGCTGACTAAAACTGCCAGTCCTGGAAGGTGCCCAGCACCATCTGGTTTTGAGTTTGGGGGTTTTGGTAGATTTTGTCCTGATTTGAGGTCAGAATAATTATTTTTAATATGTAAAAAACATGATCTTATTAAAAATGTCATTTCCCAGCAAGCTTGCCTCTAGCAGCAAAAGTGCACTATTGTCTTGAGTTAAATAATGCACATGGCTTTACACCTGACAGCTTTCCTACATTTCTGGAATATCTATGCAAACTATATTGAAATGCACATATTGTAATAACCTGAGAGAGAAAAAGCACTGGGCATTGTGCAAAGGGCATTGGCTAGATACGTATCATCAAGCCAGTTCCAGACAGCTCAATAAAAATCTAATTCGGAAAAGGCATTTACGCAAGTTTAGGCCATCTCCTAAATAAAACCTAAATCACCATTATAAATTATAAAAATCTATCTTTACAAGGCATTTATAAAAATTTCTGCTGGCAACAAAAGAGAGACCGATTACACTGGAAATGCCAAGTCACACCTGACATCACTGTCCTCAGTGTACAGAGGAGTAAATGATGGCCCCAAGAAGATGCTGCTGGCTCCCCTGTGGCCTGGCAAGGACTTTCTGTTCCTGCTGGCATCCAAAAATACATGTGAACAGGTCCACAGGGGCTGCAATCCCAAGGACATCCTCCACAGCCACAAAGCATGAGGTGTAGTTGCCCTACAAGCTCAGTGATGCTTTATCCCTGCAACAGCAATGACTATGGAGCAGTAGGAAAGGCCTAGGGAAAGGCCACAGACTTTGTTCTCTTGGTGCCAAGGTGAGATGAGCTGCAAGACACCACAACCAAAAGGGCTCACGAGACCTCCATCCTCCAAGCAAGGCTGGAAGTCATTGTCTTGCTGATGCCCCCATGTTCCAACCTGCAGCAACTTCATCCCTGTGGCACTCAGACCCTGGAAGCAGAAGGTTCTTTGGGAACCTTCACTTATGTCCCTATTGAGCAGCCATTTGTCTCACCAAAGAACTTTAACAAAGAAATTACCTTCCTATTAAGTAATTTTTTCATGTTCATGGCAAATAAATCTACAATCCCTTAAGGTACCCTATTTAGTGCAACTAAAGGTACTCTATTTAGTGCAACTAAAGGTACTCTATTTAGTGCAACTAAAGGTACTCTATTTAGTGCAACAGTATTAACAGGACAATCAGTCCAGCGTGTTGTTTCTGCTAATTCCTTGAGAAATTCTCTCTTAGTAGATGGGTAATCTAGAGCCAGCATAACATTAAGACCAATCAGAGAAATAAGGTGTTGTCAAATTAATTCATGTTTAGCCTATTTAACAAGTCAGAATCTTTTCTCTTGCTTCCTACAAAGGATGAAATCGTGCTCACTTTGTTTTATAAAATATGCCTGCATGGCATGTAAAGGCATGTTTAAAGACTCAAGACAGAGTATGTAAGACAGCAGGTTAAATACAAAGAGCAAGCCTCAAGTTTCTCCCTTGTTTTCTGACATTCAAATTTCAACATGACTATTAGCTTGCCATTCATCCACCCGTAAAGAGATGCAGAATTAAAAATAGAAGCATTTCCCTTCAGCAAATGACAGTGACTCAATAACTTCTCCATCAGTCTACACACAGGAATAATCAAACATACAGAAAAATGCTTGGACTTATAAATAATTGGTTAATGCTAAATTCTAGGGAAGAAATCCCAGAGAAAAACATGAGATAAATCCATCACCCAGAGATCTTTGATGAGTTTTTCACAAAGCTGGTGGGTAATGCACTTGCAATTATTTTCCAAGCAAAATGGGACTGTCCTAAGAATTCAGCATGGAAAAGCAGTGATTCCTCTCAAGACATGAAATCACAGAATCCTAGAATCCCAGAATCATTAGGGTTGGAAGGGATGTCTGGAGATCATCCAGTCCAACCCACAGCCGAGGCAGGGCCACTCACAGCAGGCTGCACAGGAACATCTCCAGGCAGGCTTGAATGTCTGCAGAGAGGGAGACCTCATGATCCCTCTGGGAAGCCTGTTCCAGACTTGTTTGGATTGGAAGGGACCTTAAAGCTTATCAAGTTCCAACCCCCTGCCATGAGCATGAACACCTTCCACTAGACCAGGTTGCTCCAAGCCCCATCCAACCTGGCCAACCTGCACAACTCTTATGTATGTATTCCTCCCAACTAAGCCATCAGCATCTCCTCTGCCATCAGCCTTCGGGCCTCCATTTGTAAAAGCAGAGTTGTGTTTACGATGTTCGTATGGAGCACTCTGCAGATCTTAATTCTAAGGACATGTCCTTCATCTGGGACAGGGGTAACAGAGTTTGGCAGCAACCTGGAAAACAACAGTGACCAGGCCCGCTGGATGGAACCTTGACCAAGGCGAGCAGGAGGACCCTGGCATTGCCTGGGGAAGTGCACATTCCCCGTGGTTACTGCACTCTTGGTAATAGAGAAAGAATGGCAGACTGCTCACAAAAAAGACAGCAAGAAAATCCCCGTTTCTCTTCACCAGCTCACTGCAGCAACTGCAGAACCAATTTTCTAAGTGAAGAACAATTACTGTCTGTGATCCCTTTTGCCCTCAAAAATGTTCTGCAGCTATCAATTTGCTTTGCTCCTGTCTGCTAGAGCCAGCAATTACTCCAAAGGAGCATTATTTAAACAAAAGGGCTTTTGGCAATCTGCTCAGTGCCAGACAGGCAGAAAAGTGTGACCCAGAGGAGATCCACCTCCCAGGATGGTGCTGCAAGCCTGTCTTGTGCTACCCCAGGCTCATGGCATCATCTATGCCCCTCATTGAGCAGGGCTAGAAATACACCCCATACCTTAAGGTTGGTGGTGCCAGTGCTCCTAGTGCTTCACAAGTCTGTTTTGCTGTGAGGGAGCAATCCAGAGAATGTGTTTAGGTGCCACCTGGGACAAGCAGGAGGATGTTGCTGATCACTGGGTGCTGCTGTCCTACCTCATCCTCTGCAGCAGGTCAGAGCTGCTTCTTATAGAATCATAGAATAGTTAGGGTTGGTTCTTCCAACCAACCAAATAGTTCTTCCTCTATGTCTCCCTCTGTTCACCTGATGGAGCAGGGTGAGCCTCAGGGCTCCCTCCCTTGGGTGCAGAGGCAGCAGCACTGATAACCAGCCAGCACTCACTGAGCAGCAAAAGGCACACAAAGGGGAAGGCATAACCGCAGCTCGAGCAAAAGATGGGTGGAAAAATGAATTCTGATAATGGAGATTTAATGCATCTATAATAAGAAATACTTGTTCCCCTCCCCAGCAAGCAGTGCTTGCTATGCCATGATGCCCACTGGCAGGGAAGCAGAAGAGAAAATTATTAACTTAAGGAGACTATTTTCATCAGAAAATACTGGCGCAGGGGCTGCTTCCCCTGGGATGGCAGAACCACTCGTACATCCCTCTTCTCTTCATGTGCCTGCAAGCCAGACCAGGGAACTGGGGCTCACCATCTGCTTTATGCACAAATTAAAACACAAAGAGGGCACTTCTGCAAGATGAGAGACAAAACTGGGGCTTGTCCCTTGCTCCCTTCCACCCAGTGGAGAGCCAGGATGGAGTCCTGCCCCAGCACAGCATCCTCTCCTCTCCACCATCAGCATTTCCAGATGAGACACCATACTGTTGGTGCCCCTGTGCCACTGCCTTATATAACACTGTGCTTCCTCCTCATCCCTGGGATATCAATAATAATAATAATAGTAATAATAATAGTAGTAGTAGTAATAATAATAAAAATTAAAATAAAAAGTGACAGTGACTATCTTGGGTCCTGGACCTGGTGTTCTAGCTGGAGCATGACATGAAATCTATGATGAACACTGACAGCTCCCATTAAAGGATCCTGACTTCAGTTGCTTAGAACTTTGCCAAATTTTAACTATTCAGACTGAAATAAACCCTAGAAGAGCTTGAGCCTGCCTGCAGTTAATGAAAAGAGACATCATGTCTACTGGTGTCAAGATGAGGCTGTGAGGTAAACTTTTAATCTCTGAATGCACTGTGACAGAAGGAAACGGGGGAAAAAACCTACTCCTAACTTTCATTATACAAACTTCAGGCTTTTTCAGCTGATAACTTTATTTCTAAGGCGATTAGCAAAACCATGCCTTAATTAGTAATAGATTTCCCATTTAACAGCTTTGCCTTATCTTTGGCCCCCTTCCTTTCTTTTAAGAGTAACTTCCTAGAGTTAAGGGAAAAACACAATTACCCAAGGCAGTGAAAATAATAAGGAATGTATCAGAACAAAGAGCTAAATAGTAAAATAGAGAAGCATCAAAAAAGGCGCAGAAATAATAATTTCTCCCTATGCTCCCTCATATAGTTCTGAGAGACAGTATCTCCTCAAATTATTCCTTTTCTTAGAAGAAATGACAAGTACAAATACATTTCCAGGTATGTAGGCGAAGCAGCTTCTGTCGCATCTGTTCCCACTTTGGTCATGCTCCATCCCACGTCCCTGCAGGACACCACAGGAGGATGTCCCCAGTGCCAAGCTGGCACTGCAATGGCCCAGTCCACAAGATGCCAGAGCAGCAAAGCAGTCAGGAATGGGATGACGAAGTCACTCCCCCATACCTCTGTAATCCCTTGTGCCCAAAGCATGGCTGCTGCCGCTCTTTGATGGGGACAAGACTTGAGCAAGCAATGCCAACATGGGGCACTGCCCACTGCCCATGTCATCAACAAAGATGTTAAACAGCGCCAGCCACAACAAGAACCCCTGAGGACCACCACTTGAACACTGGAAAGCCTTATGGGTTGGAACTTACACATATAACTTAGCAGTAGTACCTTCATGTTCCTGACACAAGGCTTGTGTAATGTGGCAGTGAGAGAAGTGAACCACAGGAAGCCTGTTAAATCCAAAGTCTGGTGATTAAACACCTCCACACTGTTAGGCAATAGTTGTTTATGGGTGACAATCATAAGCTGCACAACTCCCCCACATAGCAAACTGGATAACATTTTTTATTTTTATATATACTTACATATATATATATAAAAGTTATATTATCCCTGACGTGCTCCTTCAAGCTATTGTGACTGCACTATCTCATGTAACATCACAGCAAGAACTTCAGTAGAAAGGTTCAGCTGAATTACATGAAGGTAAGTTAGGAAACCACACACGGGGAGGGGAGAGCTGTCCATCAGCTCTCTTTGGGAACCTTTTATTTCCGCCACAGTGGAATACAGTATTAGTGATCTCTTCAGGTTGGACACAAGCACTGCCTGAAGAGAACTGCTTTTTAGTTTAGATATGTGGATTTTCACAGATCACATCAAGGGAGGACTGGTGGTGTGAGAATTTGTACTATAGCAGTGAATGTACCACCTTTGAGGCTATTTTGCTACAGATCCAGCAGTGTTCTATCTCTAGCCAAGACCACAACTAAAACAATCACATGGTGTTTCTAAACACGAGCAGGGACAGACCCTCTGGTCCATCAATCTCAGAGGAAGGCAACACCTTGTGGGCAGAGACAGTGTTTGCACTGATGGACACAATAGACACCATGTTCTTGGAAATCTCAACACAACTTCATCCTGAACAACTAATACGTGATTTTGGAAACCTCTATGAAAAAGTGAAAGAGACTCAGCATCCTGCAGCAGAAATGGGAAAAGGAATTTTGTTGCTAAACCTGTAGATTTCTTCTCTGTCATAAGGTTATGGAAAACCTTTCCAAGAGGATCAGGGCCGAGCAGTCACATCAGGCATCATATTCACATGCCATCTCATTAAAATATGATTTCTGAACAGACTATTTCCTAACCCGACCACCTCAGGCCATGTCTATTCAAGCAGAGAATGGAAGTGGGAGGAGAGGGTAATACTACATTTAAAACAGTAACTTATTTTTCTTTTCTGGCATTCTTTTTCTAACATTTTATCCTCATGGATAATACCACTTCGGACAGGTTCCTGTCTATCTTGTGACAGACCAGTAACAGAATTGTCCAGACTGTGCAATGTCCAAATGTCTTTCCTTTCCTGCCGAGACAACTAAATTCACTCCCGTTATAATGGCCACTTAAAAATGCCAAATAAGAGTGGAACTCAGGTGCACAATTCACTCCACAAATCCTAACCCACAGCAATACTGGGTAATAGCCACAGTTTTCATCCTCTTAACTCAGCAAGGAACATAAATAGTTTAACATTTGACATATTGGAGATGTTAGAATAAAGAAAGCTTCACATCAATGCAAAGCAGTGATTTCTCTGCGCTGCCACAGTTCAAGAAGAGCAATACATACACACTGCAATTGTGTTTGCTCAAACTGCAGGCTTTTCCAATGAAAAATGTATGCTGTGCTTCTCCAACAAATGCAACACAGCCTATTCTAAACAGTGCATCGTTCCCTGCTACAACAGGTATTGATCTGAGTTTATCACCAGATAAGATACGTAAGAATAGGCTTGGTGGGAAGGTACCTTTAAAAGGCTGATCACAAAGCACAGCACAGGGAGGATTAGGTGTAACGACAAGTGTCTGCATCCTCTTGGCTTGGAAAAACTGCTGAATAGAAGCATTTTGCTACTCAGTGCATCAGGACTGATATTTTAATGGCTGCATAATTAAACTACAGCAAGCAGAGTGACTGCAGTTTTGTCATTTTAACACTTAAAAAGCTATTAAAAAAAGAAAAAACAAGAACAGAGTATTTTTAAATCCACTTCTCAAATGCTCGGTGAAACTGCAGAGATGCTCTCACACCTGAACTCCCATCCTTGGCTGGAGCTCAAGCCCAAATCTGTATTGCCAGCTCCCATATGGCTGAGGCATTCCTGCAGAGCACAAAGCTCCAGTTACACACTGAAGTGGTTTTCAACTATCATGGTATAAATCTGGGTCTCTCCTAATAAGTTTAGTACTAAAACTCCTCAGTGCTCTGATGGTATCTGATAATTCTTGGCAGCTTGACAAGGACCTGATTATGTTGTAATAGTATAATGCAAAGATTATTGCAGACTCATAAAAGGCAAGTGCTTTAAAAACAGCATCAACAAAACCTGTAAGCCCTTTCAGAAGGAGAACAACATGCTGGGCTTCATATGCTCAAAGCACAGAAATTACCTGCAGGATTTGACCCTGAACTACTTAGAGGTTGCTCTTTTTTTCTTATTATTTTAGTGCCAGTAATGTACTGAACGCATCTTGATCTCATTTTCCCATTACCATTTCTGTCAAAGCTGTAAAAGTAAAATCGCATAAAGAGTTCAGCAGAATTTTGATCTATTTTTCAAGCAAAAAAGCCTTGAGAGAAAATTATTCATCAACAGTTCTTCGGACCAACGTGATTCCATGTGGGGAGAGGCAGGAGGAGGGGGGAAGGTGCCATGTATCACTTTAACCATAAGAGGCAGTTCTAAACCAGAATTATATATGCAGAGAGAGGCAGGCATGTGATAGAGCAGCTCCTGAGCTGACAGCACCTTGGCTCCACCGAGCTCTTCCCAGTCCTCTTAACTGCAGCACATCACGACTGCAGCTTCTGTGATGTGTAATTATAGATACCCTCTCATCAGACCCTGACGGGGAAGGCACTGGAAGGAAGCCGAGCTCCTCCAGAGCTGTTCATAGGATTGAATGTGACTCAGCCGATCCTCTCTGCACAAAACTGCTCCAGTAACTCATCAAAAAGAACAGCTAATGAGTTTAAAACTAGAGCACGCAAATATAGAGGGAGGGAACATATGCAGCGTCTGTGTGTGTCTGTTATTTGGGGTGAATGCCTATGAGGACATACAGCCATACACACAAGGTATTTCATGCTTTGTCAGTGCTCAAAGCCAGACTGGCAATGTTTCTTAAACTCTCCGATGGTTTTGCCACAGTCTTTCTCATTCATTATGCTTGGAAAGGATTCTGAACAACAGTGCTGAAACAAGCTGTCAGGTTTATCTAAGGCTATCTACCTTCATTTTAGGTCTAGTGGAAGGTGTCCCTGCCCATGGCTGGGTAGTTGGAACTGGAGGATCTTTAAGGTCCCTTCCAACCCAAACAAGTCTCTGATTCTATGAAATGATGTCCACAACAGCTGGACAGACCCAGTGTAAAACATGTTTGCTGGTCGTGCCAAGACCAAGGGTGATGCTGTGTTCCCACAGACAACTGAATGCCACTGTAGTAACAACTGGAGGTAGCTCAGGAAGGACAGGTGAAATTTGGAACCTCGCTGTTGTCTGACCCTTTCTTCATAGAGGGGAGAAAGTATCTGCCTATTTTACTAAGGACAGATCCTCATCTGTGGGCTGCTGATGGTACTGCCCAATGGGCTCCTCCTCCCAGCACCAAGCCTGCTGCAGATGGACTTAGTCTGTGCGAGTTAAACTAAGGTCCAAACCAGATGGTTGGAGAGTAGGGCAGCTCTGTCATATTTCTGCCATTCCCTCTGCCATCTGCTTATTTTCTCTGGCAGTGTTAAAATCCCCTCTTCAGTGAAGCCGCTGTGTACTTTGAAATAATGAATACTTTACAACTCAAAGCAAGTATGAAAGTTTAAAGTCTGAGCAATTGCTGTGGCTCTGAAGCTATCATCAGCAAACGCACTGATAACTGATTGTCACAGCCAGCCTTCAACCTCTGCTTAAAACGATGTTAAATTTGGGTACATGTGCAGGTAAAGCATTTTGTAAAGGCTCTCAAAGATTAATAACCTGCTAACAGCTGCTCATCTCAACATGGCAGGCACCATCATCTGTTGAGTATCGCTCCTTCAAGTGTGGCCAGGTCCTGAAACATCCCCCATCAGAACAGCCACGGAGCTGGAGCTGTGATTTTAAATTTGGAAGCCCTGTCCTTTGGGGCATCATTTAGGCTGATAACTGTGGTGCAGCTGCTTGATCCATCCAAGACCATTAAATTACCCTGGTGGCCCTCCAGCTGTGGACTCTCTCATCTTCAGAAGTTTCCAGAGCAAGCAGCCAGGACTTGTACACACTGCTGGACGCTGGTTTAACAAAGGCCACAGCATTTCATTGATGTAGACATGCTTTGGGTGCACAGCCACAGATTTCAGAGGGCTTGAACTTGGTCTCAGGAGCCATAAATTCAACCCTTCAACTAGCAGCCCTTCAAAAGCAATAGCCAAGAGGACTGAGGCTGTGCAGGGACCAATTTGGAAGAGATGGAAGCAAAAATGTATCTGACGCAAACCTTTTTTTCCCCCTCCTGATATACACAGCAATGATTAAAAACAGAGCTGCAATACTTTTATTAATAATACTATTAACACTGCTATTATACAATCTAATCTTGATCAAAGCCTTGTTTGGATAGTGGGTCCTGCCCCCTCTGAGACCAGCAGCACAACTCCCATTGTCTTTCCCAAAGCCAGGATTTCAGCCTCTAACCAGCAATGGCTTTCTGCAAACCCAGAAAGAATTCACGAGGTTTTGAAGAGGGCTATCGTGGATACACCTGCACACCTGGATGTTACGGCCCCACGTTACAAAGGGCCTTGTGTTGGTGGCATGAAAAAGCCAAGTGTGTCTTGGTCAATTCACCTTTTTTCCCCTTCTACAGTGAATTTAAATGTTTGGATTATTTACAATAATTAAATATCAGTTTACCTTAAGAAAATACTCCAGATCTGCTGGCAAAGCTGACTGTATGAGCCCTCCCTAAACCTAACTCAAACAGAACCAGTGAAGGCAGACCAGATTTACTTCGTGCACTGCTCAGGGTGACCCAACCCACAGGAACAAGAGCACCTTTAGTGGTCCAGTAGAAGATTTGAGATGACATACATGTCCAAAGGAGCAGCAGTGACCCTTCCCCAGCACAACCACATCCACCACTGCATACCACCAGCTGGGCATCAGTTGTGCTCATGTATCCTGCTGTTATAGTAGGGAACTGTTCTTCATGCTTGCCCAGAAAACATCTTGCCCCACATTAAATCCTCTTATAAACCCACATTGCAAGTTGCTCCTTTGATCCACAGGACCAAATTGCCAGGTAGAGATCAAAATGGATTTGAAAACCTACCTCTGCTGCTCACAGGCTCCATTAGCTTGTTAAAGCTGGCACCCCATTCCCAAGGAGTACGTGTTAATGTTCCCCCACTCCCAAAAGCACAACCATAAAGCATCTCCTTCATTTCTTTCCGCTTACCTTGGGGTCTGGCTCACAGCATGGACACCACTTTGCAGAGCATAACAACTAATGATTTTTCATGAAGCAAACGCTGCTTGGCTGTTGTGCTCATTACATTGCACCTCTTCAGTGCAATTTGATGGCAGTGAGAGCCAAAGGAATCATTAGCTCTGTGCTGTCCCCAGATGACTCTGACATTCCCGCTTCTGCCAAGCTGCAGAAAAGGCAGCACAAGCTGCTGTATCAGGATGGCCTGATTATCCTTGCAGAAGCACACCTAGGTGGGTCTCCATGCTGCCATGGTGTCTGCCTACTGCCCTCAATGCTGGCTGAAGGTTAAGTTACACTCACAAAGCTGCTGTAAATCAATCATGCAAAAGGCTGGACTTGATGAGTCCAAGGAGTTTTATGCAAGAGACACAAGGAAACACAACCACTCTAGTGTTTAGACTTGTTTGTGCTTATGAAAACCCCGAAATATGCAAAATTCCCAAACCTCCCCTTGCAGATGTATATTATATGTGGTCCAAGACATATTTTGGGAAGCACAGGGGTGGGTAGGAGAGCCACAGCCCCTCATACACTGTGGTGTCCGCTGGCTGGGTGTGTGGTGTGAGCATCCAAGGCGGTCCTCCCTCCTACATGCACCTTACTACAGCTGGAAGTGGACAACAGCCCTCTGAAAGTCCCTTCAGCCTGAACTAAGCTACAATTCCTGTGCAGAGATGCTTAAGACAGATGTTTGGAGGTCACAGAGAGGACACCACTGAGATAGGGGAAAGGTGTGGAATACTGTCTTGGTTCTTCCACTGAGCATCTTGACAAGTTATTTCTGTGCTATCTACTTCTGTTCTCTCTTTTTACAACTCATGTAGTCTAACGTGAGGAGAGAGGCTGTCACAACACATACAGATGGTTCCTAGGGTGATGGCAGTCTAACCTCAGCTGAGGCGTGCTCAGGATACTGGAATTTAAGGGATTATTTTGTGCAGCAGGACTTCTGGGATATTTTAAACTTAAATGTCAACTATGGTGTTTTTCAGATGTTTCTAATCTCGGAGTCCTGTGGAATTTTCCAGTTCAGCAGAAGATCCCTTCAGACACTTCCCCAAGTTAAAAGACTCTGCATCATGCAAGAACTTTCTTTCCTTACCCTCCTCACAGACACTGTAAAGTAATTCCCAGATAGCCAGTGTCCAAGAGGCACCACACTGAGAATGGAGTCTGAGATGGCTTCTGGGTTCCTTAGAGCATGGAGGAGATGGAGCCATCTTCATGTGATTGTGCTAGACTGGACAGTTAAACACAGGTGAGACGGATCAAGGTGGATACTCCTTTTTGTCCATCTAGCAAACATCACTCAAGGATCTGAACTGTGGCTGGAGTCTATAGTAACAACAGGTTGGTGGACAACAAAGATGTGATTAGGAGACTCTTAAAGGTCAGGCTCTGCTTCGACTGATCTAAGATCTACAATATGGTTATAATAGAGAAGCCGAACCAGGAGAGTTGGGCAACATGGGCATACTGCCAAGTGTCGAAGGATAAACCTTAAGGAATTCTGACATGCAATAAAAGCCCTGTTTTTCTCAACGGTCATTCCCTAAAGTGAATGAAACTGTGCTGAAAGTCAGTGAGAACAGTCATGCCCCAGAACACTCTACAGCTTAGCTGTAGGAGCTTCATCTGAAGTCTTCAGATCAAAGCAAACGAAAATACCTCTGAATGGGCCGCAGACTCAGTTCATTGATTTACTTACAAAGTTTAGGAGCCAATACGATTTATTTTGCATGAAACTGCGGAATGGAGATAGTGGTACAACCATAGAGGAACACTTCCATACGTTTATCTGACAGAATACTGCTTATTCATTTGATGCAACTGTGATTACTTCATCCTGTTATGTATAAAAGTCTCACTCAGTATTTAACAGATTTAAGAACTGCAGTTCAAAGTCCCCAAATGCACAGTCATTGTTTAAGATCACCTAACATCCATTTATTTCTATGTTCATATTACAACCCTTTTTAAAATCACTCAATTTTCTCCTCAAAAATAACCCAAACCCCCAAAACCTCTGTGGAATAATGATGCCCTCCATGTCTGTAAAAGGTACTGTGAGACTGGTTAGTGGCATTTTAGTAACAGGAGCACAATCTTTATCCTTTCTTCCCTGACTCTTCTTGTCCTTGATTTGCCAATTAGAAATAACTGTGGTAGAAGCGATACCAGCCTGCAATGCCGGTTTCAGACACTGTCACCCAAATAGCTATTAGGGAGCCATAAAAAGGGCTCATAAGGAGATTTTTCTCTCCCCAGTGAAGCGTGTTGATAAGAACAATTGATGTTTTCACTTATTTATATGGATACGTACTTAGGAACACACATACTCGGATATTTGATTCTAACTTGAAGAAACCAATTACTATTCCCTGTAACTGAGAGCCTCGGAAAGCAACAAGAAGTATGAAAATGGTTATTATATTCTAATCAGACATTTCCAGGGAGAACATTTCCACTTTTTCAGCCAAAGCCTGGAACAGCACACAAAACAGTCACTGTCGAAATTAGTCTTTAAGTCAAAATTGCTCTTTTCCAAGCCGGCCAAAACAGGGCTGCACTTCAGGCTACCCCACATGGTAACATCCGTCTCCCATATGCATTCCCACCCATTCCTTATTGTCCACACCACTCTAGCTGTGGACATCTCAGAAGCGTTATGAATGCCCAGTGCTGGGCACCCTGCAGAGGCTGAGGGCAGCACAGGGAGCAGCACACACATGTGAGGAGACACAGAGCAACCACTGGCCCATGCAGTCTGACTGCACTTTTTCTCCTTCAACCATTTTGATTGACTCCAATCATCCTTATCATCCTTTTGAATGTCCCATGACTGCAGGCTCCTATGGCCCCAGAAGTGCAGCACCCAACAGTGCCTCCCCAGTGGGACAATCACATCTTCTGCACTATGCTCTCCAGGGACACAGACCTCGTCTATATTGTGGAAAGATTACAAGCTGGCTTTGAAAACACACTAAGGCTTGGCCTCTCCAAGGCCAACCATGTGCCAGTATCCATGGATGGGAATGAAGAACAGAGCAAGCACATGGTGACACCTGCCCCTAGATCCTTCCCAACTTCAGGCAATCTGTGGCTTAAGGAGTCTCTGAGCAAGAGCTCTTTGTATTCAGTCACACTGCAGTGTTATTATTCCTGGTACACATCTGCCTAAATATACATTTAATTCAGGCCAAGCACCACACCATCCAAGATGGTCCTGATCCATAGAGGGGACATTCCTGCTCCTTCTCTCAGTTGGCCTAATATATTGAAAGTCACCTGATGTAACATGCTTGCACCCCAGGAATGGGAAGGACAATGGGATCTGTGGTGCAGGGCCTTGTGGTGGCTGATGGACTTTTGTGAGGCAGTGATGAAGGATGAGCAAGTCCCAAAAGAGCCTGCTGATGGGTAAGTGAGCCTGATGGGATGGGTAGGTGCTCTTATATCAGCGCTCTCACCAACCTGTTCAAACTGCTGTATCTGGAGGAAGGTTGTGCTGCGGAAAAGCAATCCCTGTCATTTAGCAGAAATGCAGAAGGATGAAAGACAGCACCCATTAACAGTAAAAAATTAACAAGGCCACACTGTTCTCAGTTATTCCAGTCCGAGACACTGAAAAAGATGGGTGCTCCTGATGCAACTGTCACTGAGCCAAGTCCTTCTGCCACGTTTTCTGCCATGTATACGAAGTATTTCCCAAGCCATTTATCTAAATGAAGTATCACATACTTGAAAACAAACAAATGTATGGCCATTACCCAACCACATCACAAATTCTGCTTTGTCTAAAGAAGAGATGCATCTTGCTTTAGAGCCCACTTCAAGCTTCTTGCCTCTTCTAAGCACTCAGACTCACACATCTTGAGCTGGCTTTCATTAAATTGAGATTAAAAGGACTTCTCCACAGACAAAATCATAAAATGGAAAATGTCTCATTTCAGCTTTTGGCTCCCAAACACAAGCCCTGCCATTCAAGGGCACACCAGCACTAATAACTTTTCTGCTGAAACAGCTACTTCTATTTTATTCCTTTCAAATGCATGACAGAGGTTACAAAACCCAGAGCAGGAGCACAGGGCACGTTTTCAAGCGCAGATCCATGGCAGGCATGAACCGTGTTTTTCTCTGGGAGACTCCACTCTACAAAGCACAGGGATGCAAAGTGCCCAGCTCTGTCCTCACACTTCTACCTTACAGGTATTTACTGAGAATTCAGCAGATAAAGGTCTGGCCATGCCTAAAACTGGAGATGATCCAAAAGCATCTTAAAAACTTCTGTCTTGGAAGATATGGTATATGGTGATTTCCATGAAATTCCATCAAAAAGGAAATGTAGCATTTCAAGAGAATGGATCAAGCCTCATTTAGAGCTCATCAGAATGGAGATTGTCTGTATTTTTGGGTTTGCATTAAGTTTATCATTTATAATAAACTACAATAAAAATGAAAGCTGTGAATGGAGCAAAATTTCAGATTCAGTGAGACAAAACATTCTCATCAGCTACAGCATTTTTTAACTTCAGTTTTGGAAACTTTTCAGGTTTTTCTGAAATGCATTTCAAAACCCAAATGGAAATAATGGGTTTTGGAAACCACAGTGCAGCAAGTGAACAAGGCAGAAGAAAAGAGACAATGAGCAGCGCTGTATCTTCAGGTCATGACAGCATCGTGACTCACTTCTCATTCACAATTGTTATTAGTGCCTAATTCATCAGTATTCCTGGGTTTGGGATGAGTTGAAAACAACAAATATAGCAATTCCCTGTAAACACACAAAACCACAAGAGATGGAATCAAAGCAGAAAATCAGAAGATCCCACCTTGATTGGTCACAGATTCCCATCACCAAATTTTTCTGAACCAATTTCTGGAAAAAATGCCCATTGCTACGGCCTCAGAGGCTGCCCTGTATGCTTCCCTCTGCTTCAGGAAGGTCATGCAGGAGAACCATCAAATCCCAGACTGGTTCGGGTTGGAAGAGACCTTAAAGCTCATCCAGTTCCAAACCCCTGCCACTCACAGGGACACCTTCCACTAGAGCAGCTTGCTCCAAGCTCCTGTGTCCAACCTGGCCTTGAACACTGCCAGGGATGGGGCATTCACAACTTCCAGTGCCTCACCACTGTCACAGTGAAGAATTTCTTCCTTATATCAAACCTAAATCTCCTCTGTTTAAGCCTGAACCCATCACCCCTTGTCCTATCACTGCAGTCCCTGATGAAGAGCCCCTCTCCAGCATTCCTGTAGCCCCCTTCAGGCACTGGAAGCTGCTCTGAGGTCTCCATGCAGCTTCTTTTCTCCATGCTCAACAGCCCCAGTGTTCTCAGCCTGGCTCCATATGGAAGGTGCTCCAGGCCCAGCTCATCCTCGTGGCCTCCTCTGGACTTGCTCCAGCAGCTCCATGTCCTTCATATGTTGAGGACATCAGAACTGCACACAGTGCTGCATGTGGGGTCTCATGAAAGTAGAGGGGCAGGATCACCTCCTCCAACCTGCTGCTCACACTTCTTTCCCTGCAGGGCTTTCCAAAGCACTGCCTCGTGCTGGTGCTGGGATCTGACAGCTCTGCAAGGCACTGGGTGATGCCAGCACGGTTGCATCTCAGCTGCAGCCAGCACATGGCAGGGGTGAGCACCCAGCCAAGCAGCCCTCGACACCTTCAAGGGGGGCAGGGAGAGCCTCAGGGCTCCACTCACATCACCAGCTCTGACACCCAAACTAGCATTAAACTCCTGTTCTGACTCTTGGTTTGGGCTCAGCAGCATTCAGGCTCCCTGTCAGGCAAGGCAGGACCCAGCTCACGCACAGGCAGACAAGCAAATCATGATACCTCCACCAAACCAAAACCTCATAGTCCCTGCAATCTGCATCCCCAGGCAGGCTCCAAAGCTGTTTGAAAGAAGCTAGAAGGAGATGATACCTTAAAAACCAAACACAGGTGTTTGTCCAACACTACCTAACCTGCAACGGGTGAAGGAGAAACCCTGCAGGCACAGAGTATTTGCACAGGCTCCATGCCAATGATTCAGGGCTGGGAAAGCTCCCAAACAGGCTCTTACAGCCACTATCCAGCCCTGACACTATCAGGGAAATCACAACCGATACTGGCAGGGCTGGACTCTGCACTTTCTCCCCCCGAAGTGTCTCCCAGCATGGTAGAGCAGCCAGGGAACTGGCACTATAACACCCCGAGTGCTGACCCAGGAGCAGGCGGCACAGCGGGAGCACAGGGTAGGATGACAAGTCGCCAAATATCACACAGACTTCCACTGCTTGTTTTGCTTCTGCTTTTAATTAAAGCCAGACTTGTCGGGATAAGTCTGCTGTTGTGTTGGGTTCCCTTGCTTTGTTCACTTGTAAGTGGCTGGGTTGAGGGTTTCAGATGTAACTTGTGGATCAGGGATTCTCTTTCACTGATCCATTGGTCATGGATCCACAGCCATTCCCAGAACTGATCCATTGATCATGGACCCACAGTCATTCTCAAAAACCAGCTATTTCTTTCCCCTAAAATATGCCAGGTTGGGTCATTCGGGCTGAACTTGGCATATTTTGACCCAGTCTTACTCAGCTGAGTCATATGGATCACATTTGACATTGAAAGCCCATGTCAATCCATCCAACCCAGTTTTGGATGCAACGAAGCATGTCCCGTAGATGCTGTTTCTCTATGGGCTGTAAAAACAGCCCATGGTGGAAGTGTTCTTGTTTGGTCAGGTCCTTGGCTGGACACTAGCACTGTAGGGTAACAGGTCTCACTATGCACCCAAGACCATGGGGCTGTGAAATTGATGGAGTCTTGAAACTACTGTGAGAAAGGTGGGATGGAGAGTGGAGGAATTGCTGACATAGAGTCATAGAATGGTTTGGGTTGGAAAGGACCTTAAAGCTCATCCAGTTCCAACTCCCTGCCATGGGCACCTTCCACTAGAGCAGGTTGCTCCAAGCCCCATTCAACCTGGCCTTGAGCACTTCTAAGGATGGAGAAATCTTGTTCTGCGCGGCTATTTGACCAGAAACAGTCTAAAGCTGGTTCTGAGGCAAAGAAAGGAGAGAGGAGCATGAGCTGAGCACTCCATTATTAGATGAAAACAAATCCATGAGATTTATAGGAATTCCTCATGAGGTAATGCTTTAGGAGAAGTTACGGGATTAATGAGGTGTTGAGATTCTGTTCTCGTTCTTCCTTTCTTTTCTCCTGACTCAGGCGGGCCTCCTGTTTGTTATTCCTGACTCACATTCCTCTCCAGGTTCAGTGTTTAAAGGCCCTCCCCTTTTTGCTCCCCCTCTTTTAGGAGTTGTGTAAATATTTACAAACCTTTGAAAGCCTCTGCCGAAGCCGAGGTCTGCAGCCACACTGAGCGTGTTTGCCGATCGCTGAACCAAAGGCGTTGTTACTGCCCCTGCAAGCCAGGGCCCCTCGGCCAGGAAACCTCCAAATGACTCCTCATAAATGTATTAGTAAATGCATTAAATATTCGGAGCAAAGGTTCAAACATAGGCCTGTTGACATTAGAAGAGGGGAGGGTATTTGACAACCTTACTCAGCTTTACCGGTGTATGGAAAGGTGGATGCCCAGCTGTTCACCTAAGGAGGATGGGGAGTCTGCAGAGGTGTGGTGATGAATGTGCAGTGCATCCATGCCACCTCCTGCTGACAGCTCATTAATATGGCCAAGAAAAGGAATAGATTGGAGCACCTCTCACAGGAAGATAGGCTGAGAAAGTTGGGGCTGTTCGGCCTGGAGAAGAGAAGCTGCATGAAGACCTCAGAGCAGCTTCCAGTATCTCAAGGGGGCTTATAAGGAGAGGGGCATTTCATTAGGGACTGTAGTGACAGGACAAGGGGTGATGGATTCAAAGTTAAACAGAGGAAGTTTAAATTGGGTCTAAGGAAGCAGTTCTTTACTGTGAGGGTGCTGAGGCACTGGAATGGGTTGCCCAAGGAAGTTGTGAATGCTCCATCCCTGGCAGTGTT
>JAOSLQ010049306.1:0-16993 GCA_025629905.1 Lorius lory
GGGGGTGGGGGGGGGGGGGGGGGGGGGGGGGTGTCGGGTTCTTCAGGGCAGCCACACAGCCGGAACCCCCCTTACAGTGCTCAGGGCTGGGGGATACAGGGGTGTTGTGATGCGCTGAGCTGCAGACCCCTCCTCTTCCCCCAGGGAATGTGACCTGCCCCCTGTTAAGTGGGAGCTGGGTGTTAAACCCTCCTGGAGAATACCCTTGTCCTGGTCCCACATTCCAGCTGATGGGAACATCAGGCAGGCACCAATTAAACAAACCAATGTCATCCAGCGCTGCTTAAACTTTGGCACCACTTTAACCCCCCATTCAACAAGCAGGAAAGTCTCTTATGTGCTGAGCAACACCTTGATAAAGGAATATTCTACACCCAAAGATTAGAGCTGCAATCTGCATCCTTGCCCTGCACCGCCAATGACTGTGACATTAACACCTTCCTTCCACCAGCCAGCGACTTACTCCCCACCTTCCTCCCTCAAACCATCTCCTTAAGGCTAAGGAAGCAGAAAGCCAGCAGCAGAGGGGCTGCCTGGAGCAGGCAGCCTGCAGTGTAGTGGGGTTAGATTGTGATTCAGACTTTCCACGTAGGTACATGGCTTGCTGAAGGTCACACAATGAGTCAGTGACAGAGCTGAGCTGGCTCGATTGCCAGCCCCACAGCCGTTGATTTAGAGGAGATCCTGTGCATGTGGCTTCAAACTTTGTGAAAGGCTATTAATATGAGCATAGCAAATGGTACCTAAAAATATGTGTATGTGTAGCTCCTTCTAGCTCAAAGCAGCGGGTGGGCATGAAGTGATGTTTTACCATGGACTGAAAACCAGCAGCGAAAGCAGCCGTATCTGGTGCTACCCAACAGCTTGGAAGAGAAACCAGAGGAGGTTTTTGGCATCCCTCTAAATAGGGTGATGCACACAGGACACGAAGTGAAATTTGTCCTCAGAAATCTGATTGAAGCCTAATTCAACAACGGCCACCTGAGAGGCTGGTCCCTGCTTCACATCATCACAGCGGGGATGACGCTCCTGCGGCACAGCTTGCTCCATATGGCACCGGAAGAGCCAGCAAGGATGGGCTCAGAAGGAGATGATATCTTTAGAGTATTCACTACCGCTTCCTTCAACATATGGATGGAAATGCTCCAAAGATCCCTCGGATCCCGACCTGGATCAATGAGTCCTTAAGTCACAACACCTCATGACCTGGATCAATGAACCATTTAGATCACAACAGCTCACCATGCAAGGGGAGGACCAAAAGGCATGAGTTTCAGGCTGCAGTCTTCAGCAGCAGAAGGAATGGGCACGGTTTTCACGTGCTCTTTGGTCCCACAGTGAACACTAATCTTCCTCACTTCAGCCAAATCAGATCCTACCAAACAGGACTTCAATGGCAGGTGGCAGGAGGCAAGCTTAGCAGCTTGTCAAAACCCATCACAAACTCTAATTCTGGTGAAGGAAAACACCCTGCTCCGAATCCTTGCAGCAACAAGAGCTGCACAGCAAAGTTTGGCCTTCTCTTTGCTCAGCCCCAACACGCCTGATTGTGCCACTTTGTGGAAAACACCGATTCAAGAGCACGTTTCGCTGCTTTCAGCCATCCCACATATTTTCCCCTCCGCTCCATCGACGCACGACTGCTGCGAAGCATCCATCTCCCAGCCTTTATACGGAAACAGCACCGTGCCTGCAGACTCCACCTCTGAAACTTATGTCAGCAGCTAAATTTAGCTGCCTTGCATCGCTTCCATCGCTGCAATGAAGCGCTCTGGTTTGCTCCTGCCATGATCTTGACATACCTTATGAGTAATACACTCGATAGGGCCCCAAGCCTTCCTTGCCAGCATGGAGTTATTGGTTAGAAAGGCTGCAGACACCTGAGGCACCTCTTTCTACATGGAGTGGTGATGGTCTCCCTGGCCTTCAGCTGAGATGATGCAATTTGGCTTGTGGTCCCCGAGCCATCTTAGCCAGACGGCAAAGCCACTCACTCAGAACCAGTCAAGTCACTTGAGCGATGAATTCACCTCCAACATTTCACTTTGCTTTAAATCCTCATTGCTAAATATATTCTGAATGAAGGGAAAAGGCTTACGGAGGGTTTAGAGAGATCAGCAGTTTAAAGTCCTGTTCTTTTGCAGCTTAACTTGTAAGTCATGCCAAATATGCCAGATGTGACAGGTTGTGTTTCGGACATTGGGTTTGCAGACATCAAATTATACAGCTTTTAAAGGGCATTTATGCCCACTATATATCTACCTTCTTATGGCTCTCATGATTTGGATGCACAAGGCCAGACCCCGCAATGATGGAGAGCTGCTCCCATCACAATCAGGGATGTGCCCTTACATTTCAGTTTACATTACTGCAATGGTGCTTTTGTTATGCAGGGAAACCTGAACTGATTGCAATGCCAAGAAAGGAAACAAACCCAAGCCATTCCCTGCGTGGAATAGCATTCTGCCTTGTTTCCTTCACCTCCATTGGGCACCCATGGACCAGCAAGGGCAGCTTTATTAAACTGCTGACAAGCCTGGGGTTTAAGGGACATTTCAGTGATCAAATGCCAAGACAAAACTGTATCTCAACAGCCACCACCTAACAGCTCCCGACTGTGGTGAATCAGCTCTGTCTCTTAGGCAGGATTGCACCGTCTGCTCTGTTCCCAGCTCCAGCACAGTGCTCCTATGGAGAGGGAGGGAGAACAAAACCCGTTTGCTTTGGCCTCGTTCAGCCCTTGGCCAGAAAGGGGAGCTGTAGAATTATGGAATGAAGATAAGGAGAGCAATATGTTCAATCAGGTTTTAACACAACAGCCAGGAAGGGGAAGTGTGTGAGGGTGCATCAGCATGTGGGAAGGGGGAAATGTGAATTAAAGCAGCAGGTTAGGACTCAGCATCCCATGGTTTTATCCTCAGGTGTGCCCATCCTTTCTGCGTGGCATAGAACAAATCCCTGTGCTACTTCCAGACGTGGTAAATGGGGGTCAGAACAACAGCCCCCACGCCAAAGGGTGATGGGGATGTGCTGCAGTGGGCAAGCACTGATGATGACACAGTCTGTGCACTGCTTGGAATGGGTGGAGGATGCTGGGGACTGGTAGATAACAGTAAGTGAACATTAGGTCATGGTGAGTATCAATAATTTATGCCATTGTTATTAATGATTCACAACAGAGCTTATAAAGCACATTTATTACTGCACGCACGCACTCTTATGCGTGTCACATGCAGTAATAGAAGTCACACACACCCCTACCACCCTGCTCTAGGAAAGACACAGAACTGCACAGCAAAAGGAAATGGAAGTCGATTCCCTCATGTATTTTTCTTCCCCATCATCGTACAGGACCATGAAATATAAATTCATCCCCTTGCAGCGAAGGGGAGGTGGTCCCAATGCATCATTAAAACGCTGAGACCCCAAATAAACCCCAAGCACTTCATCGCAACAGATGGGATCTTCTTTGTTGCTATCTCCACTACACCCAATGATTAAGGAGGAAGAGAGAGACAAGAAAGCAAACACGAGAAGATAAAGAATGAAGAAAGCAAGCCGAATTTTATTTCCACCACGAGCATCCTGGATGGATGCTTCCTATTGCTCTGCATAGCAGAAACACCCAGCCAGGCCCCACACAGGGAGTGGGAGCTTTGAGCAGCGAGCAGCAGCGTGAGGCTTGGCGCTGTGATTCCTGTGGTGCTCCGTGTTACACTTATCCCATTATACTAGTCCCATCCTCATTATTCAACCCGTTTTGAAGCCTTTTGCCATCTCGTTCTGTTTCTCTCCCTGATCAAGTTGGACCAAAGGTGCTGGAAAAATCAGAGGTATAAGAAAGGAATCACATAATGGTAAATGACTGCGAGGTGTTAGTGTTCACTTAGGCAGGACGAGGACTGGGAAGGTGGGTTAGGAATAGGTTGAAAAGAGCAGGCTATGCCACAGATGAGGAGCTATTCCTGCTCCTTACAGCAATGTCCTCACAGTTCAGTATTGAAACAGGTTGTCTTGACCCTCCCTCCCTGTTTCTGCTGAAGGCCAAGGAGGTGAACATCTGTCAGGAGTGATGTAACTATAACTGGTATTGCCTTAGTGCCTCCTCTTCTTGTCTAAGACCACCTCCTGCATCCACCTGCTCCTCCTGGGCAGGATGCTGAGGAGGGCATCCCTGCCTGCTGCTGCTGCTGAAGCCACTCCACATCAGCTGCACCGCTCAATGCCATCTCCCACTGGAGGAGGAGCAGAGAGGCTGCCTGCGTGCAGACACCCTGAGAGCACCAGTGCAAGCTTCCCTTCCGGCCCCCTGAGCCTGCCCTGTGGCACAGCCTGCCCTGCCACCGT
Organism: Lorius lory; assembly: GCA_025629905.1. NCBI lineage: Eukaryota > Metazoa > Chordata > Aves > Psittaciformes > Psittaculidae > Lorius > Lorius lory. The sequence goes on from JAOSLQ010049306.1 coordinate 4,348, forward strand.
GCACAGCCCTATCTCTGCAGCACCAGAGTGACAACGCCTCTTCAGGTGCTTCCTGAGCGGATGGGGTCTGTTTTGCATCGCTGTGGGCTTTCTGTTATCACACAAACTCTGTGGCAATGTTCATTTTCTGACCTGGTTTCGTGCCTGCTGTGAATGAGAGCAATCGAGAGCACCATGGACCGAGCACCGGGGCATGATCGCACCCAGCGCTGAACTGAACACGCTATTGAGCCCCAAACCAGCACTGGTTTCCTGTACCTTAAAACATCTATTTTCCCTTATAAGGAAAAGCACAGTTGCAGATTGTCAATGAACAGAAGATGAGCATTGACTAACGTGGGGCTGAGCTGTGCCGGCAGGGGCCAAACTCCAACCGACCGCTTCCCATCGCTCCCTGTTTCCGCATAACCCCTGTCTGACCAGGGAACGTCAGCAAGGGTCAGGCAGCGAAAGGGCTTCCGAGCCGGTGTTGTTCTCCTGGAAGGTTTGGTCAGCTCAGTCACGGTGCAGGGGAAGGAGAACATAAAGGGAATGATGCCTCCTGCTCATGCCAGAGCTGAAGGCAGTTCCATTGGCCCACCCAATGCCTGGAGAGGCAAACAGCATGACACTGGGAGAAAGCATCCTAAGGGCACTTTGGCACTGCACCTATTGATGACAAGCGGTGTAGGTGTTGTGAATACTGAACTGATAGATACAGGAGAGGCTTAAGAAGCAAATCTCTCTCACAACACAGTGCCCCTGCACAAAACACCTTCACCAAGCAGAAGTAAATGTGAATTAACTCCTGATTCTCCTCCGGCCTCATCCCAATCACAGGTTGCTGAACATGCACATCCCATCGGTTCCCCAAGGCAGCTCCGTCCTGAGAACCCTCCAACCACCGCGCACCCCCCTTACCCGCAGCCCTGCCCCGGGTCCCCATGGTCCCCAGTGAGAGCCGAGCCCTCGCCCCTCACCTTTCCTGGCCACTCCGGGCGCCGGCGCCTTCCCCTTGGGCTTCTCGAAGGCCTTCTTGGCATCAGCAACTGTCAGCACGTTCTCATCCTCCTCCTGCCCTCTCCTGCCCGCCTGCAGCTGCTCCGAGCCCCCCGCTGCCCCCTGCCCCTGGGCAGGCTCCAGCAGCGCCTCCGTCATCGCCAGGGCCCTGCTCATGCTCAGGGCCAGGCTGTCCCTGCTGTGCGACCGCACCGGAGGGGCCGGGGGGGTCTTCCTGGGGCTGTGAGCATCGGGTACCGCGGCATCGGCTTCCCCTCCGAGCTGCTCCAGGAGCTGGGGGCTGCTCTGCCTCGAGAGCCTCGCGCTGTCGACAGCCGCCGGCGCGCAGCCTGCAGCAGCCGGGAGCATCCCCTCCAGGCTCCTCTCCACCTGCTTCCAGGCCGGATCATCCTCCCCGTTCTGGAAAAGGTCGGGAGCACTGGAGCTCATCGCCTGCCTCAAGCTTTCAGCCGCTTTGCTGCTCTCTCTGGGGACATAGGGAAGAGATGCGGCTGCCTCCTGCTTGCTCTGCAGGATGTAATCCATGAGCAAGGCGTTCCGCTCGAAGCTATCTGACCTGATGGGGACACTCGGCTTGTGCCCCCCCGAGGGACAGTTCAGGCCCACTTGATTCACTTGCCTGCTCTCCGCGCTGCTCTCCGAGTCCGAGCGGCTCCTTTCCCTCCCTTGGGAAGCGTGGAGCCTGCTTAGGCTCGGGCTCGCCACGTTCCCATCCCCTGGGTACCCCTCCTGCATCACGGGTCCCCAGTGCTCCATCGCTTCCCATTCCTCCTCAGGTTCTGCTTCTGCCTCCTCCATCAGGCGCCTGTATTCGCTCTCCTCCAGCCTGTACACCACCGGCTTCACCGTCCTGCCCATGTGCCTGTGCCCGACCTCCAGCTCATAAACCTTCGGAGGGGCTTCTCCTTCCTCTCCTCTCCAGCGCCCTCCTGACACGGGGTTATCCAAGCACAGTTCCCACTGTTCTCTCCTGCTCATCTCGGCTGGCGCCTGGCTCCGGGGGTCGGGAAGGTCGCTGTGGCCCAGGCCCTCCTGCAGGTTACAGCCCTCACGTGTCCCTGCGGAGGCTTCCCGGGAAGCAGCACGGTCTCTGCCCCTCTCCTGACGTGTGTCATCCCGCAAGCATCCATAGTGCTGCCAGGTGGAGGCTTCCATGGCCGGGAGCTCAGTGCCCGCAATCCCTGCTCCCAGCGCACTGGAGCCTTCCAGCCCGGATCCCTTCCCACCTTGGCTCTCAGCACCGCCTTCCTTCTCCTTCTCTGTGCTCCACTACTGGGAGAGACGGAGGCAGCTTGGAAGCCTCCGTGCCTGGGTCATGGGAAGCAGCGCCTCTCAACCTCATGCCCAGCAGGGATGGATGCGCACATTGGAGCCATGGAGCCCATCCCCTGCAGGAGGCTTCCGGAGTTGATGCTGCGCTGGTCCCTATCCAATAGATCCCACCTTGAAAAGCCCCCTCCAGCTTCTAACCTGCTGCTCCGGGGCACTTCACAGGCAGGATCTGGTTCTGCCTCCGCAGGGACGCTCCTCTCCCCCCCAGCCTGCTCCAGCAATGACTCCCCACGCTCCTCTCGATCCTCCCCGGCTTCCCTGCGCTCCCGCTGCTTCCCGAGCGGTTCCGTGCCAGGCCTGGGCAGGATCACGTCCGTCAGCTCCTCGGAACGGAGCCTGGAAACCCGCACCCGTGCCCCTCGCACCCCTCCCTGCCCGGCGGACGCGGCGGCTCCTTCCTTTGGAAGCAGCCGCAGCCTTGGGCTGCGTCCCAGGGCTTTGGGGGGAGAGCGTGGAGCGGGCCGGGCCGGGATGGGCCGTGGGGATGTGTCACTGCTCAGGGAATTGCGCGGCACGAAGGAGACCAACGGGAGCAACCGAGCCCGCAAACTTCCCTGCGGAGACTCCGGAACTTCTCCCACATCCCCGTGGCTGCGCTCCTGGAAAACCTCCGGCGGGAGGGGGGGGGAGCCGAGGGCTCTAATCCGTTTGTACACAGCGGGATGCCTGGAATTGCACGAGCCGAGCGGCTCGCACCCGGCAGCTCTTCCCAGTGCTTTGCCTTTTATGGTGCACGAGGTGCCGAGCCTGATCCGGGGCAGCATCCCAGGCCGGGAATACAGGGAAGCACCTACATGGGCCCTATGGAGAGGCTGGAGGCTGCTTCACCCCAGTGTCAGCCCAAAGAGCCCCCAGGAGCTGCCCATGGTTCCAAGCATCCCGCTGACACTTGGGGCTGGGAAATCCTCATCTGGAGCCCCCAGGGATGCAGCATCACACGGATCACAGCCAACATTCACATGGCTGCATGGGTTGAACCTGGACCATGGTCTCTCATGACACCATCACCTCATCCCTGCTCCAAGAGCTGGGCCAATGGGAAGGAGCATGATGGTTATCCCAGCTCGGGAGCCTGGCAGGCCGCTGGCTGGGATGGGGTTCATGGATGCACATTGCAGAGCTGCTCCAGGGCAACAAAACACCTTTTGTTATCCCTGCGGAGGCTGCCCCCAGCTAACACAGACCCCATGGCATGGACCTGCCCGGCTCCAGGATCTGACCAAGGATTCCAGGCCCTTCCCATTGAGCCAGCACCGAATCCAGTCTGAGATTTGGGGTTTGGGGATATCACCTCCTGCCTCGTGGCTTGCCCTTGAGGGGGTCCCAGCGCTGCAGGGAGCTGCGGTTTGGCCCTGCCGAGCTCTGCTCCCCTGGGAGCTGCGTATTTAACCCTCGGGACAGCCCGACAGGGCCCGGCAGCTCCGGCGCCCGCGGCATAAAAGGCAATGGCAGCTGCTGCAGGCACCGGCGCCGCATCCCTCACACCAGACAGGAAGAGACTTTTAGGGAATAGGAGGGCAAGGGCTGAGGCTGGCACAAACCCGGATGCTCCCGGTGCCACTGCAGGCACTGAAGTGCAGCACCGGCCCTTTGCACCCTTCAGAGCCACAGCCTGGGTTGGGTGGAAGGGACCTTAAAGCTCCTCCAGCCCCAACCCCTGCCACAGGAGGAGCAGCTTGCTACAAAGCCCCTGTGTCCAACCTGGCCTTGAGCACTGCCAGGGATGGGGCAGCCACAGCTTCTCTGGGCACATCACTTTGTTCACCCAAACCAGGGGAACCCCCATCTGTTCCCCCCAGTGACACCACCACAACCCCTGCTCATTCCTGCACTCATCTGACCCCAGTGTGAAGCCAGGGAACCATCCTGCTCCCATCAGGGACACAGAATGCACTTGGAGGCTCACTGAGGGGATCACCCCTTGCAGCTCCTCTGTGGGGCAGGCAAGGCGAGGGGCTGGGCTGGATCTCACATCTTCCCATCACCCCATGGCCCAATGGGAGAGCCCCCAGTGCCGGCTGCCCCAGCACCAGATGCCCATGGAAGCATCACGCTCCAGCATCTCCCTCCACCCCCGAGGCTATAAATAACCCCTCCAAGCCTCGTGTTGCTCCTGCTGTTGTGATGTTGCCATGGCAAAGCCAGGCAACAGGATGTGACACCCAAGAACCGCTCCACCAAGAACCAGCCTCAACCATAACAAGGAGAGAGGACGTGAACTCACCAGCAGCCACCGGCACCCCCGGCCATCGCGTGGTCCTGGTGATCCTCGGTGTGTGACCTCCTGCAGCTCTGGGCACGCAGATGGGGGAGATGCTTTGATGAGCAGAGAGAGCATCGGCCTGAGCATCACATGGGAGAAGTGTGAATGGAAGGAGCTCATAGCAAGGGGCTGAGCCCAAAGCGATGCTGGCTCCTGGACCGATCCAAGGGCCTCGGGACCACGCTGCAGCCGGGATGGTGCCGTCTGCCTGAGCCGAGCTCAAGCACAAGCTCCAGCCCCGCTGGAGTGAACCCCCACGATGTAAGGCTGGGAGCACGCACCCCTCTGCTGCTCGCCTTCATGTCCCAGCCTCGATGCACATCCAGGCAGCTCTGGAAGGCCCTGACATGGAGCCGAGAGCTCCAGCTCAACCCGGGGTCTCCATCCTTGCGCAGGGGAGCATCAGACACCAGCTCCAGTTCCTGCAGCAGGCACCTGCCCCTGCGGCTCCAGACCCTGCTCCCACACCGGGGGCAGAGCCGCAGTTGCACCAGGGATGCTGTTGGGTGTAAAACCCAACACAGGGGGTGTCCCCAGGCCCCCGCTCTCACACAGTGCATCCAGCAGCAAACCCAGTCCCTGCTCCCACTTAAGCATCACCTCATTCACCCCAGCATCACCACGTTGGTGGCAAGCACCAGCTCCTGCCCCAGCGAGGGTGGCAGCTCAAGTGATGGTGCCAAATCCAAGCCAAATCAACCCCAACGCCCCTGAACACCAACAGTGCTGGTGGGGTTAATGACTCCTTGAGGCAAGTGTGCCAAGGGAAACACGGACACGTTCCTTCCCGGAGCAGCTCCGAGCAGGAGCAATCCCCCCAGCACCAGGCTCCTCATGGGCTCCGGAGGCAGATGCTCAGTTTGCCTTTAAAGGCAAAATGTGGATGCCCGGGAAGGGCTGGTCCCAGCTCGGGTGGATCCCGGAGCAGCAGCAGCAGCACGGGGCAAAGAGCCGCATCCCGGGGTTTAGCTCCTGGCTTTCCCACTGGGAAAGCTGTGGGAATTAACCCCTCATGTCCCTGTGGCCCTCTCAGAACCAGCACTTTTCCATGTGCCACAGGGAGGGCTCAGCAAGGAGCAGGCGCTGCCAACATCGGGAGCAGCTTCTCCTCACCCCCATCCTGGGCTCTCCCCTAGGTGGGACTCACACGTTCCAGTTGCACTCCTGCCTCCAGGAACCGTGTATCCCGATTCCATTCCTTTTTTCCCCCCCTTATAAAACCCACGCAGGAGCCCTGCAAGGACACAACCGAGAGGGACAAGGGACAAAGGCACCTCCTGAGCAGGTCTTCAGGGTGACAGAGAAGAGCCAGGACCCCAGAGCTGGGATCAGATGGGAAGAGAGGACCTGGGAAGAGCATGCGGGGTCCCTTCGGTCCTTCCCACCTCCACAAACGCCGCAGGGCTCGCTCAGAAAGAACAGAACAAAAACGTTTATTTCTCTTTCCTCACAAGAAGCACAGAAAATGTACATTTTACACCCAAAAGGTTACAAAAAAAAAGTGCATTATGCCTCGTACAGTACAAAAGATGCTGCTTGTTTCGATAGAAAACCAGGATTCAGAACCACCACGAAGTCAAAGGAACGGCTGTTATCAGAGTACAGCACTGGAACAGCTACAGCATCACCCACCCCTCCTCCGGGGCTCATGGAATAACCAGGATCACCTCCTGCAGGATACCTATTGCTACCACACAGCCCCAGCCTGGATCAGGTGCCAGTTGTGTGCATTTGGGTTCCTCTGGCAGCAAGGGACAGGGTTCGGGTGCGCAGCCGATGCTCCACATCGGGGCCATCCCCCTGGATCCCCCATCCCATTCCTGCAGCAATGCATAGATCAACCGGGAGCACTGGGAGCTGCGGGGGGGGCGGCAGCGGCGCACGCAGCCCTTTGGTTTCAGCAGGTACAGGGCAGGGGAAGCGGGGTCAGCAGCGCTGGGACATGGATGTGCGGAAGCAGCAGCGCTCTCCTTGCCGCCGGGAACACCAAAAGCACCGAAACACGAAGACGAGCAAGGAGCAGAGGAAGAGCTCGGCGCCAACACAGTGTTTGTAAACCAGAATTAAGGCACTCCATTGGAAAGGAACAGCTACGCCACGCGGGAGAGGACGAACACAGCTACCTCCTCATGCAACAGCTCTACTGAAGCCTGCGAGCGTCGGGGGTTTGGCTGCAAACCCATCCTGAGCCTCAATCCCGACAGCATCGCGACGATGCAGCCCCAAGCCAGGGCTGGGGTTGGTCCAGCCGGAGCCGAGGCCAACGGGAGCAGTGGTTTATGCACAGCACCCAGCAGGCACTGGAGGAAAACAGGGAGGAAAGATGCACGTTGGTGTGCATCAGGTAACGGAATCCTTCCGCAGTTATTCCAACCCAGCTCTCCCCATGGCCGGGCAGCAATGGGAAGCGGCTGTAGTTTAACATGGAGTAGAGAAAAGCAACCCTGCCATCAGCCATGGTAAGGCGAGGAGAGGGATGAGGCCATGCTGGGAGCAGGAGGCACAAACTCCCTTGAGGTGGCTGCTCTGAGCCCTTCAATGGGGCCCCCTTCATTCGTGGCAATGCGGGAGGGAACAAGGGCAGGAAAGATGGGACAGGTACAGGAGGTTATGGCAGCAGATGTGGACGTGCAGCCATGGAGCAGGGGGTTCCCACTCTGAACACGCCCTGTCCGGCAGCTCCTGCCTCAAACCAGCTTCCAAGGTGGAATGGGAAGGGTGCCTCAAGCTAGAAATGCACATCCAATTTCAGCCCCTTTCAGAAGGGACATTCCCCTCAAAGGACCCCCACCTCAAAGAGGGGATGTTAAGGATGGTGCTGGGACTCGGTGAGCACCCACGTTTGGAGCACGGTCCCCACACACCTCTCAGGTCTTCCCTCCTGACCTGGCCACGTCTGGCACGGAGCAGCTGAGCACCACGAGCACCTCAATGAGGGAGAGCACAGCAGCTGCCGGCCGCTTCCCTCCTCGGTGTGAAGGGAGATCTCAGCGGCACCTCCAACGGCCCCCTCTCACTGCAGCCTCTATTTCTCCTTGACTGCTCACGCTGAGCAGGAACAACCCCTGCCAAGAGCAGGATTTATGGCTCTGCTCCGTGGCAGGAGGCTGGGACGCGTACACCCGGCTCCCTGCACTGCGGCCACCAGCTCCTGCCACCTGCCATAACCAACCCCTGGGCTTCCCAAACCCGGGGCACAGGAACGGTTCTACCAAATCCAACAGGAGAGACGGGATCACCTACCACAGACACGTGGGACACCAAAGAGCAGCCCCTCCACAGCGCATCCCCAGAGCCCCACGAAGGGTCCACGACACTGACAGCATCACACAAAGCTTCACGAGGGTCCACGGGCACTCACTGGCCAAGCTCATCATTAGCACTGACATTACAGACACTGTGACAGCAACAACACCCAAAGAACACAACCCCTCTCCACAGTGACAGTGACACAGCCCCGAGGGTCCCTCCAGCACCAACACAAGGCTGTGACAACCAGGTCACAGAGTCAACACGAACACAGCTCAATGCTCCTTCACTTCACAGCCAGGAAAGCCTCTGTCTCCTCTGGGCCTTTCCAGCTCCCATCAGGGGAATAACTTCAAACAATGGAAGCGCTGTGGGAAAAGCCTTTAAAAAAGACAAACAACAACCCAAGACTCAAAGTCAGCAGGATCAGAGGTAGTGTTCGTGTCGCCATCGTAAGGAGTTTTCCACAAGTGCCCTGTTTTAACCGGAGACTTGTGTTTGTTCTGTAAAAAGTTGTGACTAAGTCTTCTGAGTCTTTGAAACAGAGCATTTCAGCATTTTCTATATATATAGATAGATAAACAGCACAGTATCTATCTATATACACACACAAACCCACATTATTATACTTGGCAAACAGTACTAGGAAGAGCATCCTGCAGGACAACGGGCAATTCACACACAAGGTCCTCTTCTAAGCCATGCAATACGTTTTATTTTCCCTTGTGCCATTCACCATAACCCATTATGGGTTTTTTTCCTCCCCACTTAAGAGTACAAGGGGGGGACGAAGAGGAGGCATCAGACTGCACTACTGCAGGTCAGATGATAAACTGCAGCCGTGCAATGAATAACTGCCATAAAGCCCTCAAAACCCCCTGCACCCCCCATGGAAGGCATCAACTTTTGCCCATCCAGAGCGTGTTCTTCAAGTTTCCAACCGCTGGCTTCGCTGCCAGCTTGGAGGTGATGTCTGCACCCCTCAGCGTGGATTGTGGCTCACAGAGCATGGAAGACTCGCTGGAAACGGCCTCCTTGGAGTCCGTTACGGTTGACACCTCCATGTCACTGGCTAAGTCCTCAGAGGACAAGTTCAGACACCCCAGCTTGGCGAGGGAGTTGGACCTTTTCAGAGGGGAGGACACAGTCAAGCCCGCCAGCCGCAGCCTGGTCTCTATCTCCTGAGTCCGCTGCTTGACGAGGCCGGGCTTGCCCCGCACGCTGTGGATGCTGTCGCTGCTGGAGCTGCGCGTCAGGTTGGAGCTGCGGGAGGAGGACGGCGTGTAGCAGATGGTCTTGAGGAAGTCCTTGGTGAAGCTGCTCGTGTGCTCCAGCCGGCAGGCCACAGGCGTCGAGGTTTTCTGGGAGATCCCCTCCAAGACGCGCTTCACCTCTAACTTTTCCGCATCCTCGGGTACCAGCGGCGCTGGCCCCAGGAGGGGCACGAGGCTGGGATGTGAAATCAAATCCTCGCTCTCCTCCATGATGCCAGAGTCCACCCTGCCCAAGGGGCTCTCTCTGAGCAGGGACGAGGCGTCCGAGGGCAGGCTCTTCAGTCGCTCCAGCTCTTTGGTGTGCTTCCTAACCAGACCTGCCTTCTGCAGCTGGATAAGAGACTCCTGATGCTGCATCAAGTAACTGTTTGCGCTTGGCTTTTCCAAGTCTTTACTGAACAAGTACTTCAGATCCTTGGTAGGTTTGCTGTCTTTTCTGGCTAGAGACTCCTCTTTTACCACTTCCACGTTAAGGAGGCTCTTGTCACAGTGTGAGTTTCTCCTGGACAGAAGAGTTTTGACTGGAGTTTTTGGTGCATCCTTTCCCTTCTCCAAAACACCGCAGTGCTCACCAAGTGATCTGCCAGCCCCAGCCTCCGGAGCACCAGTTCCTGCTGACAGAGGAAGCGGAGCCTCATTGCTTCTAGTTCTGATTGCCTCCTCCAAGCGTGCCTTGCTGGGCAGGTGCTCTGCCAAGTTGGAGTTGATGTGGGAGAGGAAGGCTGGCTGCGTGCAGATGGTGGCGGTGCTGCGACGCATGGTGCTGGAGTTCAGCTTCTCACACTGCTCCCCAAAGGAATCTGGAGACAAACCAGCTGAGGAATACATGCAGTCAGTGCAGGACTGGTAGGAAGGCTTCACCTTACTGAGGATCCCAAACACGGCATCGTGCTGCAAAAGAGAAAACAGGTATAGATAAAGGTGCACAGAACCAGACATCGGCCATCAGAAGAGAGGTGCAGAGCACAGGATGTAATTACAGCCAAGCAGATTGGAAACAAAGCCCATTTCCACTTCTCTTAAGGCCCTGCAGCAGGAACAAACACCACTTACTTTCTCAGCAGACAGTATCTCCAATGGAAGAATACCTACCCGTCCAAGTGATGGTCATGCAAGTTGCCCCAAGCGGTTTATAGGGCGCTCGCATGTCTGCGCTCCCTCTCTGGCATCTAACTCCATAGCTTGGGCAAGCAAAGCCATGTTCAGAAGCACTTCGAAAAGGAAGCGGCTCATCATGGAATGAAAGGCTTTATCCAAGTCAAATGAAACTGGGCTATGAAGATGAGAAGAGCAGTTTCACTTGCAGCAGAATCAGCCGTGCTAATCACCTACATTTCACCTCCATACGCACCTCAAAATCCTCTGGGCAACTCCTTTTGCTGTTGTTGTTATTCAAGTTCTCTCTGTTAAGCCTGCTCTCCTCCTTGTGCATGGACAAGCGCCGCTTCCACTTCTCCATTGGGTTTTCCTCCCTGACAGCGTCCTCTCTGTGGTCCCCAGGGCCCAGCACTATCCTTCCCTTCCGGGGGCTGAAATCCAGCTTCTTCTTCGCCTCCTTCTCACAGAAGCTGCTCATCTCTGTCAGCGGCTCTGCGGTCTCCAGGGCTTTTGCTGTCTCCAGCATCCTCCCCTCTGATGGTGCAGACGGCTGCTGTCCCACCAGCGAGGCAGTGCGCTCCGCAAGCACATCCCGCTCCAGCTCCTCCACAGGGAAAAAGCCCTCCCTGTCACCGGGAATCTTGTTCTCCAGCAGCGTGTCCGAGAGGCGGCGGAAGCAGTAGTTAAAGCCCACGGGCACGTCGGTGCCGGCGCGGTTGTCCAGGTACGCTGACTGCGAAGGCATGTCCAGGTCAGCCAGGCGGTTCTCCAGGTCGATGTCCAAGCTCTCGAGGAGGAAGTCGCTCGCCCCCGTGGTGCCGTCTGTGTTGGGGGGCAGGTTGCTCTCTGCCTGCTGCTTCCACAGCTTGTTGTGGCGCTGCTTGCTGGGGAGAGGGGCAAAGACACAAGCGACCATCGTCAGCCTGGAGGATGCTCAGCTCCAGGCACATCCCTCCCTGTCCACAACCCAGCATTGAAAGGCTGAGCCCTGGGGTCAGCCCAGTCCCACTTGGACAAAGCCACCTTCAGCATCGGGTTTAGTCCCTGCTGCCTGCCCACTCCAAGGTATCTTTAACCCAGCAGACTCACAGCCCTGCACTGCACCCATCACAGGAAAAGCCCTTCAGGGCAGAGGGGCACAGAGCCCTTCATCAGAGCCAACCACTCTGAACCAACATCTCTGCACGTCTGCTGGCACAGCTCCTGATGAACTGGAGTGACAAATCTTCCTCTTCGTCCCCCAGCAGAGCAGAGGCCAAGTGGAGCATGCAGAAACCCTTATTAGATACAACAGTGCTCATGATGACAAAGACTTGTGCCTGCCATGGTCACCCAGACCTGCAAATGATTTGCTTCCCACACTGCCCGAGCTCAGTTCTGCCTCATCAACCAAGAACAATGTTTTGCTGAACAGTCCTGGCTGCTGAGGAACACGAACACACTTCCCACACGCAGAGGAACCCGCACGGCATTAAACCAGGGCAGATCTCCCTGGAAGACAGCTAATTTCCACGCAGGGAGGTCTGGCACAGAGAAGGTTTAGGAAAACACCATTAGCCCAGGCTTCTGTAGCTGCCCTTCTGAAAAGCACCCTTCAGACTACAGCACGGGGGAGTCTGAACAACAAATCACATCGTTTGTGATAGAAAAACATGAGGGTGCCTAAAATTAGCCCCTTGACTTCCTGCAAGTCACCTTTCTGTTCCTCCTGGTGCCTTACCTCGCATCTAAAATGCCTTCATACTCCAGCAGCTGTCTCATGAAGCCTGCGTTTGGCCTTGCAATGCTGCGTTTCTGCTTCACGTAGTTATAGGCCTTTTCCAGGGACCAGCCAAACTCCTTCATTGCGTACGCGATGACGGTGGATGCCGAGCGGCTCACTCCCATCTTGCAGTGCACCAGGCACTTGGAATGGTTCTTCCTGCAGGAGGGCAAACAGGAAAACACCTCGCACTGTTTGGTTATGGTATCTGCTGTTACCCCGTGGAGGGAGAGCACTGTGTCCTTCTGACCACCCTAGCACCGTGGATGAGCAGGTTAGAAACCCTGTGGGGTTAAATGAGCCACAAGAGGAATCTCTCTCCAGGAATTAGGGAAGGGCAGCCTCGGTCATGCTGCCACTTGAGGGAACACCATGAAGCCTCCTCCCTGCCCAAATCTGTGGATACAGGGATAAGCAGGAACAACCTGAGTGTAGAAGCCCAGCAGGGTTTGATGGGCTCTGTCACCATCTCTTGCCTGCAGAGACAGTGGGGGCTAGTCCAACATGGACAGGTGTTGGAGCATTTCCAGAGCTTGGGAAGGGGAAATATCCTTGTCCCCTTCTGATGATGATGATGATGATGATGATGATGATAATGATAATAATAATAATAATAATAATAATAATAATAATAATAATAATAATAATAATAATAATAATAATAATAAT
>JAOSLQ010049306.1:17401-43241 GCA_025629905.1 Lorius lory
GCAGCTTGCTCCAAGCCCCTGTGTCCAACCTGGCCTTGAACACTGCCAGGGATGGGGCAGCCACAGCTTCTCTGTGCTATTGAGCAATGTTTTTCAGGTTCTCACCTCATCCTTGGTGTGTGCCTTGGGCAAGCAGCAAATATTTATATGCTAAATTCTCCCTCAGCCAAAAAGCATGAAAGTAAATGAAGCCAAGTGGTGGTGTGTGATGAGAGCGTGGTGACAGAGCCCTGCACTGCCTGTCTGGGCAGGTGAGCTGGAGATTGCTCATCCACAGGAAGCTCTGCTCCATTCACATAGAGTTTTCCCCTAAGCTTAGTGCTGTATTATTTGCTGTTCCATAGCCTGTAGGAGTACACATGTAACTCAACATCATGGATGGACATTTCACACTCAGCTGTTACCCACTGGAGGGGTATCAGAGACCTTGATGTACCTCACAAATGAGAAGTTTGGTTCTTTTCACTCCACATGTTATTGATAGAAATAAGATGGGAAAGATTTCCCCACCAAGGAGCTGATGGTAAGTTACCCATGTTGTTGAGAACAGGCCCAAACTCATGCCCCTACTGTCTACAAACTTCATATGTCATCTCAAGAGGCCTGAGCATAAGTTAAAAGCAAACAACTGGAAGTTACTTGGAGTCTAAGGTTGGTGCTTGAAAGGTCAGTACTCACCCTGAGCCCTGCAGCTCCTCGAGGTTGGAGGCATTCCACTCGGAGCCCTGCAACAGCCACAGAACACACATTTCAAAGGAGCACAAGAGCATCTCTTTTTCCTAAGGTTCTGCAATGCTCCAGCCTGGACCATCTTCCTTAGCTGAAATACTGGCAACAGCCTCTGGAATATAACACATGGCAGGCAGTGCTGCTGCTCAGCACAGAGAGGTCCTGCCTAACAGGCATTACATCCTCCCTTAAGGAGTTAGTTCTAGGCCAGTGTGTGACTGAGCACATCCCAAACCACTGCCTCTGCCCACTCTGGATTTTTGAAGACAGAGATAAATAGTGCAGGGAAAGCTACGTGTGGCATGACTGGGATCACAGGTACAGGAGAAGGAAGGCAAATCCCGAAAGCTCTGCAGGTGGTTACAACTTAGTTCCCCCCCCATATCTGCAAAACAGGAAGCTAAAAGGGGTTTTAAAAGCAGGTTTTGCTCTCAGACACGAGCATTTCCTCTGCCTCTCTTCAGAAGAGCAATAAAAAGACCCAAGCATAACGGACACAAATGTGCTCATCTCCAGCAAGTCTTTGTTCCAGATGGCAGTGCCTGGTTTTGCTTGGAGTACCATCTAGTGGCAAAAGATTAGATGAAACACAGGCCGTCCTTTGCTTCTGCACAAGCTGGGACATCACCTTCAGCTTCAGTCTTTCCATAGCTCTGGCCATGCTACAGAACCTCATAGGCTTAGTCAAGATGCAGTGACCCTAACCAGAGACCAAGAGCAAACAGCTGCAGCCCCAGCCAGGCCTTTTGTTTGCTGTAAATGAAAAATCTCCATTGCTAGAAATAGAAAATGAACATGCACAGAGAGAGGATCAACCTGCCAGCAAAACCATTCTGTCAAGGCCCAGAATCAATAACACAGCCAGAAAAAAGGGCTCATGAAGCACAACTCAGCCTTGACACCAAATTCAGCTTCCTGTAAGCCCAGCCACTTGTCAGCTGACTCCCACTGAGCCTCTTGCTACGCCAGAGCTCCAAACCCAGCAGCTTACCAGGTATAAATGATCAAAAATGAGAGATGGTTTGTCCATCTGACCCAGGATAAGCAGCATTTCATTGTCTATGAATTCCTTGAACTCCTTCAAGTTGCAGTTCATGTGTTTCTCCAGCTCATTTCGTATCTGTAGAGCAGAAAACAAAGGATGCCACCTAGAATCACATCTGGTCAATAGAAACACCTGCAAAGAGTGAATAATGGCAGCAGAACTGGTGAAGAGAGAGATTTTCCATGCTCTCCCATTTTAAAACACCAGGGCATGGACATAACAGCCCTCTCCCTGCCCCTCAGCTTCAGGAAAGGGCAAAGCAAAGCAGCACAACTTTGTTTGATCCACCATGGAAAATTCCTGCAGGAAAAATCAAAGCATCTTGACTGCACCAAGCAGGAACACGTACACAGACTGAGGAGTTCTCAGCTTACGCCTACAACTTGTAGCACTGCTGTTACACAAGAGAGTAGCTGAAGCCTTCACTGCTAAGCTTAGGAAGGAAAGCCCTGCATGTTAATAGCCTGCCTTGGAAAACAAAACCCAAACCCAAAAGAACATTTGCTTTGAATCTGTCTGCACTGTGGCTGGTGGGATGGACCCAAGCTAGCTTAAGCCTTGACTTGTGATCTTCCATCCATAAACCCACTAGCAAAATGCTGTCTCTGCAAGCCCCTCTGACACTTGCTCAGGAGCAAAGAAGATAAAACCTTAAAATGAAGCCAAGAGAGAAAGGAAGGCTCACACTCTGCTCTGCACTGTCCATGAGCAAATGGAGATCACTCATCCAACACAGCTGCGAGGCCTCAAGCCACCAGCTGCAGCTTTTGGGAGTGCTGCCTTTGCTTGTGTCATCTGAGGGATGCACCGAGGAGTAAGTGTCTATAATGTCACTGCGTGGACATGCCCAGCACTGCTACAAGCCAACTGTCATGCAGGCATCACCTCCAGTGCCACCTGGCTGGCAAAGAACCAGGCACTGTGACCTGGGAGCCACACACTTGTTACTAAGGTTGTGAAAAACGACACGGATGTGGCATTACCCCGATTCCCCTGCTGGGAAAGAGAGGAATGGCAAAGCCAAAGAGCAGAGCCTTTCAGATCCACACTCAGAAACCAGCGACACCTCGTCATATGGTGTGTCTTCAGCAGTGCAGCACTCCCTGGAAAAGCAGTCTAGCAGGAAGAATGAGATAGCAGGAATTATATTTACCTCCTTGAAAGTGACATTTTCCAGGTCTTTGCTCATCATGATGCTCCGGAGTTTGGCTTTAATGAGCCGTTCTGTTCGTTCCCTTTCAGTTGGCCTGGAAAGGAAAAGGAGAGGATGTTGTCTCCAAGCTGGCAGCAAACCCAGGCTGCAACTCAAACAGTGCAGGAGTGGTGGGAAAGACTTGGATTAAAAGTGATTTTTTATGAGAATAATGGAAGAAAAACATTAAGACTTGGGAAAAAGAAAGGAAAAAAAAAACACTGGAGGAAGAAGAGAGAAAAGGGAGATTCCTCTCATGAGCAAAACCAACTTCTTCTAATGAAATTCAGAACTAACTTGTCAACAAACAGTGCTGGCGAGTCAGGGCGGGTGGATTCCAGGTCCTGCATCGCGTTCCACTCATTGATGCAGCTCTGGTCCGAGCTGATGCAGCTTTCGTAGTACGTGGCCCACACCAAGGCCACCCCGCCTGGGAAGTAGTTGTATCTCCTTGCCACCTCACAGGCTTTGTGGAGGATCTGTAGAGCAGACCTGCAAGTTTGGAGAATGAATTTGTGCAGCTGTGAGCAGCAGGGGCAGACAGAGCAGGATGGGAGCGATTATCACAGAGAAAAATCAAGATTTTCAGCAGTTTTTTGCAGTTTGCTTTGTGAAAGCAGCAGCTTTTTTGTATCAGAGTTCAAAGAGGGCACAAACTGGCCCTTGGAGACCTTCTCAACAGCCTGTCCAAGGCAGAGGCCAAATCTTGTCCTGATTAACACGCAAGCCCAAGGCACAAGTTGCTCTGGGATTTAATCATTCGTTAACTTGTGAAACCAGACCAAAGGAAAATAAAGAACATGGACAATTTTCAAAGCACCTTCAGCAAGGAGTCAGATGCACATTTACCAGCATTCTTGGCCCCTGACATGCTCCAGGGACAAGGCCCAGATTGGGTCATTTGTTTTTGCAAATTCTAGCATTACTTTTTCCTTCCTTCCCTCCTCATACTTTTCTCTTTTTAAGGTTCTTACTCCAAAGATGTCATTGTACTGAACACACCAACCACATCTGAGGCTGCCAACAGGAGGGGCCGAGTTCAAAAGTGACAGGAACAAGAGTTGCATTTGTTTCTGTACCCAGTCATCCCTAGCACGACACCCTTCTCTACATCTGTATCTTTTCCCTATCAGATGCAGCAAAGTGATGGATCTCAGGAGGCTCCAAGAGGAGGCAGCCAACTGCCCAGGCCAAGAGAGATGCGTTTGTTCTGCATGGGGATGGGGAGCAGCCTCTTCAAGGAGGAATTTGCTGGCAGAGCTGCTGCTGACTCAGCCACCTCTGCTGCAGTGTTGCACAAGGGAGGGGTGACAGGAGCTGAAAGGTGAACAGGCAGCCGGGGCGGAAAGTTTCCATGCGGCAGGAACCCCAGCAACGAGGCAGAACACGGGGAATGCCATCGGATTGGCAATGGGTCCTGAGGCTCCTCCTTCAGCCAGTCAGGACCATTCAGAGAGAGAAAAGACTGGATTTGCAGCCTGATGGCTTCAAGGTGGTCTTGCAGAGTTAGTGCCACTTCCCTCGCACTGAAGAGCCCACAGCTGCTCTGAACAAGCAGAAGATCCTGGGTTTGGATCAGTATTCTTAGTCCTTTACAGCACTGGTACCTGTTGCCACAGGGAAGCAGCATCTCTGCTGCAGCTCACTAAATACCAGTTACAGACAGTGCTAAAATGCAGTTTGGTTTTAATTTACTCACGTAAATGAGTCTCTTTCTCAATAAAGCCAACGAACACACGTACCACATGGCTTGCACCGACACTGGCTTGAAGATGTGCATCCTCCCTGCAGTGCTCACACTGAAGCCACTAACAGAGAGAGGCAAAACCCAACAGTCAGAAACTGCTCCTCACAAGCTGCACTCTACCAACAGCTACTGCAAGGGGCACTCAGGGTCAGAAAGGATCAGGGATGAGAGTTTGTATCATGGATTTTCCACCATCCTCCCAAACAAGAACGGTCAGGGGACACCCTTCCCAGGAATGGGAGTTCAGAGGGTATTCACTGGGTACCACAGGTTACACCGAGCAATTTAAGGGCAGCAAGACAGACTCCTCACTGTCTGAATACAAGGACTGCAGCCATGAATCCAAAATTGGAACTTCATTTGCACGGTGACAGAGAATCTCTCCTTGAGCAGCCTCCAAGTAGGGAAGGACATTCGCATTTATCCTTTTAATGTGGTTTCTTACCCATCACCATCAAGATGGATTTTAGTGTCGCTCCACAGCCGAAGAACCATTCCTATGGTGCAGCTCTTACTGGAAGAGAGGTTGTTACACAGGATGTTAAATATAGGCCACAATGAGGTCATGCCAATACCCTTAATTATTAATACTCTTTAATTTTTAAAACCCTCAAGTCTTGCTCTAGTAACTCCTAGTAATGCCTTAGGCCATCAACTGCACAGCACAAGGAGCCCGGCAGCTGAAGGCTGAGGGTCTGCTCTGCTGTGAGCCTGCTGCTTGCTCCACAGAGCTGCAGAAACACCACAGAAGCAAGGATCAGTTTCCAGCTCTTCCACTCCAGAGCCTGCCAGAAAGCTCTGCAGCGTGAGCCCCATCACCTCTCTGCTCCCACCACCACAAGCCCAGTGCCAGGCAGCTCCTTAGGACACAGAAGCAGATCTCTGGGATCTGGCTGCAGAGGCTCAGCTCAAAACACAAGCCTGGGAGGTGGCAGAGCAGCCGCCTGCCTGCTCCAGAGGGGACCCCAGGGGCCTTTCAGGGTGTTCGATTTCCACTTCATCACTCAGGCTGGTAGAAAAGACAAAACCAGATTTTATGACTTTACCTACCCCAAAAGAACACTTTTCATTTCAATCTGGCAAGAAAATGGAGCTATAATGGGGGCCAGTAACTTTAGATAGTAAATAATTAAGTGGCTGAGATATTAAAGGAAATTGGGATGCAGACAGCAAGAGCCAGTTAAAGAACTCGGGCTCTGTTCTGTTCTTTTCCATTTTTAAGCCTTTAGCTCCTTTCTACAGCAGATAAAAGGATCTGATGGACCCGCTGAATGCACATGTGGACAATGTGCACTGTAGAGCTTTGCACGAGAAAGGGGGTTTTATTACACATATGTAAAAGGAATAAAGCCCACAAAAGCGCCTGACTAGTCCAACTGTCAGCAGTGAGGACACTTACAGCTCAGCAGTGACATTTCAGCCCCAGCACAGAGCCATGGAGTCACTCAATGAAGTCACTGATGCCAACTGACTTCTTTATGCACAGGACTTGCCCTTAATTAACAAAAGCTTAGGCTTTCAGGGAGACATGGCAGCAAACCTCACAGTTAGGATGGATTTGTCCCAACTTTTCCACCTTTCCTCTTGTCTCCATAATCATCAGCAAATTATTGCAAGGCTGGGTCAGGTCTGAAGATGACAGCAACATTCACTGTGCCATAAGGAAATGCTACATTAGAGTTTCCTCCCTAGCACTAACAGGAGTAATTTAACCACAGGCACAAGAGGCAGCAACACCAATGACAATAATCTCTTTAGGAAGGCACAACCATGAGTTTCCCTGCATGTC
Organism: Lorius lory; assembly: GCA_025629905.1. Taxonomy (NCBI): domain Eukaryota; kingdom Metazoa; phylum Chordata; class Aves; order Psittaciformes; family Psittaculidae; genus Lorius; species Lorius lory. The sequence goes on from JAOSLQ010049306.1 coordinate 23,904, forward strand.
TCCCTGCAGAGCAAAAGATCCCCCCTTTCGCTTACAGCCACTAAGGTTTTCCAGAGGGAAAACCAACCCCACACTGGCTGCACCAGCACAGCATGGCAGCCTGCTAAACCATCGGAGAACAGGAACAACAGGCTGGAAGCTCTGCCAAGCCAGCCCCATGTCTCTGAGCCAAGAGCTTTTCTGCCTTGGTTTGCTCACCTACAACTGGAATAATGGGAGAGGGGCTGTGATAACACAGTATTTTATTTGCCTTTCAAAGTACTATGTGCTCTTATCAGCTGGACAAAAGCAGCAGTTCATTACTGACACTTTTGTTTGTTGGTTTTGGAGGTACTTCTGCAGTATTGTGTTTTGGCAACTAAGCTACCCACCCAAAACCCCCATTGCTTCATAGCATCAACAGACTTGAAGTCTGGGGGATAGAATAAGTTCCAGTTTTTAAATGTGTCTGCAAGAGCATTCTGAAGTGAGCAGAGAGCCAACTACCACAGATGAGGTAGATACCAGCCCTACAGATGGATTACACGTGAACGCTTTGCCCGCAAGCCCCCAGAGATTCCAAGGAAACTGAAAGCTTTCTGGAACAGCAATCACCCTCCCATCCCCATAACAGGTCAGAAAACTCAACACATCTCCTTTTCTCTTGCTAGAGTTTGCAGATGCATGTAAACCAACTGCTTGGGGCCAGTTTGGTGCTGACCGGCTTCCCAGAGAAGCCAGCCTGCCTCATTCCCAAGCCCAGCCTTGCCTCAGACCTACCTCTCCTTGCTGGAGAAATCCACCCCCAGCAGGATGTTCTCTTCTGTGTCCTGCCGCCCGCTGCTGTACACAACCACCATGTACCGCACGCGGTCTGTCCACACGCTCTCCAGCCGGACAGCCTGGGGAAAGGTCAGCAAGCTCTGCAAACAGCTCTCGGATAATCATTACTTCCATTGCTGCCTCGGGTTTTTAAGGTGCAACTGAACCCAAAAGCTTTATTTAGCTGCAGTACAAAAGACACAGGGAATGACAATCCCGTCTTCCAGCAACTTCAAGACTGACTTCAGAGCACTCACCAGCACCCACAAGCTCCTGTCTCTTCTCTGTGTTAAGAGTTTATCAGCTGACTGGAACATTAAACCTAACAAAAAGCCACACTTCAGACAGATCAGTTTCCTGCCCCAATTCAGCACCTGGAGGCAAGGCCCAGGGCAATGGGAACAGACCGGAAAACCTAGGATTTGCCAGTGCTTTTCCTGAACCTCTACAGGTCTGTTTCAAACACCTCCAACAGAAAGGAGAGCAGGAAAATGCAGCTTTTCTTACCAGTTTGATCCTGTCCTCACAGCGGAGGAGGTTGATCATCACCTGGAGGTGCTGGGGCAAATCACCTGCAGAGAGCAGAGAAATCATCAGAAAGGGTCTCTTGCTGCACTAAGGATCAGCAGGATCTTGATATTTAAGGAAATTGTGGGGTTTGTAAAGTAAAAAAATACCATTTAAGAGAGGCCAATGAGCTCTGCTGCCCCAGAGACACTGACAGAAGTGAGCTTCATTGATGAGGACCATCTGGCTCTGGGAGAACTTGACCTTACAGTATTTGGAAGGTACCAAATATACTGAGACCATCTATGACAGGCACAAACGATACTTTCCCTGTTACAGCATCTCAGAGAAGACAAAGATATGGGCACAGGGGCGAAGAGGCAGGAGGAACAACTGATTAGGAAGTGATGGATCCCTTCGGTCTCAAACAAAGTGGTTCTCATGCATCAAGTCCTTTAGGCTCTAGACTGGTGGGTACATTTCTGTTTGATGAAAGCAAGCGAAAGGAACAAGGAATCTACAAGAAAACAAACCCAGTTCACATCTAATAACTCAGTAATGCACTCACAACTTTCCATGCAAGATAAAATTCCTTCCGTAGGATGTTTGCTGGCTATATGAAATTGCTGACGATTAAAGAAACCCAAAGCCAAGCTTGGCATTCAAACACCCTCTTTGTGCTTGGAGTGTTTACTAAGCAGCAGGCACACAGTACCACACTGTGCCTTTCCCACATGCTCCTGCTCCCCAAAAGCCCTGCTGATCATCTTTCTGCTTCCCCAGTGATCACTTACTCCAAACTGTCACAGACAGAAGGATAAAGCCACTGGGTAAGTGGAATCCACTTTCCTGACCCCACATCTCCTTATCAATCCTTGTGTACATTCACCACACAACTCCCTACCATTTCTTCCCATCAGTGTGCCATACTGGAGGGGTTAAACCATGACCAATGCTTACAGGCCAGGTAGTGATGAATTAACTGAAAAGGGGATTTTCCTGAAACCAGGAAGGGGGATATAGGGAGCTAAGAAACCTATGTCTATGCAGAGACCCAAATCCTGTTAAAACATTCCCTGCTCTTACCAGCAACACCAAACAAAACCAGCAACAGGTAGTTTCAAAAGGACAAGTGCTGGCACCAAAGTCCCAACCTTCAGATGGCTGGAGGCTGGGAGAACACCTGGAGAAATGCCCCTGTTGTTGTGAGTCAGACCCGCATTAGAGGTGGTAGAGCCCTGTGACTCTGCCCATGCAAGTTCCCTCCCCACAGGCTGAAGGGGAAGGCAAAGATCAAACCACTGAACACACGGGACATTCCTTCATCTCCAGCTGTGAAACCAGGGTTACACACTCAGAGCTTCAGGAGGTGACTGAATCCACTACCTGCATGTTTGTGAGGATGCTGGAGGCTTCGCTGGCCCTGGGAGCTGTTTCCTTGTTGCAAGAAGAGGGCTGCACCTTTCACCATGAAAAAGCTCTCGCTCAGGCTGGAAAACAAACAACAGCAGTCAAGAGAAAGGAAACCCCAGCAAAAGGCATGCTCAGGTCTGTGCCTGGGGAAGGAAGGGCTTCCCCTCACTAAGCCGCAGCAGGGTTTTGCCATGAGAAGCTGTTCCCAAAGCCTGATCCTGCCACTTGCACGGCACGGCTCCAGGATTATTCATGGCTTATTCATGTGTCATCTTCCACCGACATTTTATTACTTGGCCATTGCAGGAGATACTTGCCTGAGCTGTCATGGGCTGGAAATGACTTTATCATTTGATTATCAAACCCTGCAACTTAAAACCAGTGAAGGGCAAGGCTTTTTACAGGCTGAAACCTGTCAAATGACTGAGCATCAGGTTCCGAGTGGATCAGTCCCTACTCATTCCAGTTCTTGAGATCTCTTTGGAATGCAAACCAAGAACAGGCAATCATAAAGCGCTTGTAGATTTAAAGAGGAAGGGAGGGACACTGAAACCTGCCCATCAGCAGGGAAAGGAAACTGCATTGAAACCTCAGGGGGAAAACCAACCACCACAAGAGCAAAGACTCTGCTTTGCTCTGGCTGGCCACAACCATCCTAAAAGCCAATGGATAAGGCAGGAGGCTGCAGTACATGCAGACACAATGGTATGTCCATAGAGCCCCCAGAAGGTAACTACAGAGAAGGCTGAACCAAACCAGCAGTCACAGGCAGCCCCAGCACAAGCCTAATTACAACCACCAGGCACTTGTGAGCATTTTAGGTCTTGGACCAAAAGTCAGCATTTCCCCCAAGGCTGAACATCAGTGTCTACTGAGCTACCTTTCAGCTGCCACAGCCACTGCTTACACTGCACTTCCTACGCTGCTCCAACACCACCAGGGACATTCCTCGCTACAAAGCCCAATTTTCTGCCACCCCACACTTCCAAACATAGCTCTTCATTAATTACTGTCTGATTCCACTCCATATAAATGCTCCATTATGCGGCTGTGCGACACAGGAGTTACTTATGCTACGGAAAATGATCCCACGGGAGTTACTCCTCCAGCACTCATCTGTTCCGTACTTTATCCGGGGTCTTTCCCTTCGGGCAGAGAGAGCACTAACGCTCCGGTCCACTGCAGTAGACAGGAATTTTGTGTCTCTTCAGCTCAGCTCTTCCCTTCTCTGAGCACAGCCGAGGTTTCAAGGCAAAGCTCCCTCATTTTCCAACTGAATCCTCAAGGAGCAAAATTCCCACTGAATCCAGACCCGGTTTAAATCTGAGATTTCAGTTGGGTCTGAAAGGCGAGCTGAAGTTTTCACCCGGGTCCCAGGCTCCACAAGTCACACATCAGGTCAACCAAATGCCAGCGAGACAACTGCACTCAAACCAAGCTTTCTTCCATGTACGCTCCCACAGTATTCCAGCACTCACCACCTGCCAAGTTGTGCCTGAACAGGAGCTGCTCCTGATCCCAAACTCCGGCTCTGCTCTGCCTGCCACACAGGCTAACAGCCAGAACTCCTGCAAAGGGGAATTCTCCTCACTCCCTAAGCGAGCCAGGAAGGGTCTTGTTTCCTTCACAGCCCAGATCTCACAGGAAAGCGTTAAAAAAGGCCAGAAGTAACAAAAGCAGCGACACCAGCAGCACGTCTGGGCTGCTCAGCCACCAGCTCCACACACACTCATAGGGAAGGGAATGATAACGCCCAAGGAGATAATTCCCAGTATTCCTGCCCCAAAGATTTTGGGAAATGCTTCTCTCAAAGTGAAAATACATCCCAAGGGATATTCTTTTATCCCTAATAAAGCACTGACTGGGATTTCTACAGCAGGAAAACCCTTAGAAGAGGCAGAGCTCCCTCCCAAAGGATCAGCAGCTCCTGCTCCGATGGTTTGTCTCACTTCATATCCTCCTCTCGCAGTCAGGAAATCTTCCATAATAAACCAGCAGATTCCCAGTTGCAGGCAAATGAGTTGGCCGTGCTGCAGGGGCAGGATGGGACCGCAGGGAAAGGACAAGCCACAGTGCAAAGTGCTTGTCCCAGTGCACTCCATCGGCATGGAACTGAACAGGAAAGCAAAGCCTGAGGAAGATTTCTCTTTACATGCTGGCTTCCTCACCTGGGTACCAGCTTTACAAAGCTCAGCGTCCCATGAGTCAGCCTGCTTCCACCTCCCCAGTTTCCACATAAGCTCCCATTCCTACACGACCAGCACGGTGCCGAACGGAGGGAACGCACCCAAGCACCTCTTTGCCAAAGCTCCTATTTTCCATCATAGGGAAGCAGCAGCATCGCCCCACAATGAGCCTTATCTCCGCTCTAGGAACACTCCTCACTCTCAGTCACTTCCCACAACTGCTCTAAGGGACAGCTAAATGAAACCAAAGTGAGAAACATGCACGGCACAATATTCCAATCCCCCTTTTAAATCCTGCACTCCCAATAAACAACCAAAACTCCAGCCTCTTTAAAAAGATCTCCTAAAGAACAGCAAAATCCTTCCATTAAAGAACATCCCAACTTTTGACCCTCGGCAGCAGTGATAAATGCCCCAGTAAGCAGCATTTGTTAGCAGCAGAAAAACGAGTGGCTAATACATACTAATTCAGACTGGTTCTCTTTGAACAGCAGAAGCATTGTGCTGGCCCAAGAGCCAGACAGAAGTCAGTAAAGTTGAGAAGATTCATAACTCGCTGTAAAACTCACATCCTTTTGCTTCGAGAGCCCGAAATGCAAAGAAAAGAAGGAAAAGAAAAGGTCGACCGTATATTCAGCGCGGAGCAGAGAAATCGCGTCTGTTGATGCTACCCAGGAACTGGATGACTTTTACAGAACACTGTGTCTTCCACTGATATCCTGGCTTGAAAAAGCACTTGTCCTAACATCTCCTGATGAAAGAGGGCCATTCAGGAGGGGGGAAAACCAGCTGAGGCTCGCCTAATCGCTTCCCTCCTCCAGACTTTGTTTGTTTGTTTGCTTCCAAAGGCAGCACAGCGCCTGTCAGCACAGCAGCCCCTGCCCGCAGGAAGCCCCTATTCCCTGGGACAGAGTTAGATAAGCATCATGTAGACTAATGCCTCTTCATTCCTGTACAGCTAAAGCACTGCATGGCAGCTCTGTAACACAGACATGATAAAGACTTGCTGCTTACAGACCCTGACTAGTTCTTTCTCCAGGCATAAACCAGAATGGCACACTCGCCTTTCACCAGCACCACAAGCCTGACCAGGGGCAGAAGCAGCTCTCTGTTCCATTTCAACCCAGCCTCATTGGCACAGGATCCATGGCCACCCATCCCTTGGATGCCCCGTCCAGGAATCCTGACCAGCACAGCTGCTTTACAGGAATCACTTCAGGCTCTTGAATAAATGCAGAGCCCACAGGCTTTGTCACAGCCCCAAGGCCAGGTTGGACACAGGGGCTTGGAGCAAGCTGCTCTAGTGGAAGGGGTCCCTGACCATGGCAGGGGTTGGGACTGGATGAGCTTTAAGGTCCCTTCCCAGCCATATGGATGACGAGGAAAAGGTGCTTAATGGCCACAGCCCCACTGTGAGCAGGCTCCTGCATCTCTTGCTTCACCGTCCCTTGCTCCATCCGCTGGCTCCGTGCTGCTCAACTTGAAAAGGAAATATTTCTTCCCCTTTGGGAAAGCTCCAGAAGAGCGTGGCTGCAACACACATCAATTACATGTCGAGTTGCTCAAGCACACAATAGGCAGTGCCTTGTCAGTGTTACAAAACGCTGCCCCCCGGGTCCACAAATGCCAGTAAGGATTCTGTTAAATATACTGGATTTTGGAACAGAGCTGCTTGCGTTAGGGGATGGAAGAGCGAGCTGGACCAGCTGCCACTCACAGTGTTCCCTAAGCTTTGCCTTGCCCTCGGGGCTCAGGTTGTGGTGTGTTCCTCAAAGAAACCTTGAATGCCTCAGGTCCTCGAGTTCCATGTAAGACATAATCCTGTTGCAGGATACAAGAGAACACTCTATTAATACATCTTACACAACTCACCCCAAACTAAATAGCCATACACTGAAGTTAGTAGGGAGAAGACACAGCCAAGCCTGAGGTTGATTCAGCAGCCTCTTGCCAGTCTAGGGATTAAAAACCAGTGTCTAGCTAAAAGAGGCAGAACATCAGTCTGTGCCTGGCTGGGTATCCCTGCTGATGCCAGCACAGCCCCAGCATCCCTCCATGCATGGATGCCCAAGGAGCCTGGCTTATCCCCACACCTCCAGTGACCCCCAGGGTTTCTGGAGCCGTAATGAACTTGTTATCTCTGTGTTTGCTGCTGATCACAGCCAAGCAGCCTGTTCAGTGCAAGTGCTGCTGAGATCTGCTCGCTCCCAGCTCGTGTTTTAGCGCTGAGCTCATGGAGTGAACGAGAGCATCCGCTCTGCCTGGCTTTGCTTTGTGTTCTCCTCGGGGACCCTCACTCCAGCCAGTGCAGGTCGAGGGCAGGGAGCTCTGGGAGCAGAGAAGGGAGCTCTCCTCGGATGCTCCCCCAGGCCCTTGATGTGCCAAAGGGTGGATTCTGAGACAGGGCACACTGAAACAGCAACAAAACTGAGCTGGACAGGAGCACATCAAACAGAAAGGAAGATGCAGGCAGGGCAGCAGCAGGAAGACAAGGAGCAGCTGCTCGCTGCTTCCCAAGCCATGCTGACAATTAAAGCACACTGGCTGCTTGCTTTGGCTTCATAGGAGGAACATCAGATAACACTTCCTGAGCAAGAGAGGGGCCTTCAGAAGGGGCCTGAGCAACACAAAACAGGGCCAGGGAACAAAATGAACTTCAAAGTGAGTGGCTGACATGCTACTGTTCAACCTGAGAAACAGCCACGGGAGCTGCAGCAGCAGCAGCAAGTCCTTTCTCATGCTGTTTAAAATAGCACTTTGGGTGTTTCCAAGTGGCCTTTGCTCTGTGTCACACACCGGTCAAGCAGAGTCCAGTGCCACGGAGACACCAAATGGAACATAAAGGAATCACCTTCACAGATACAGCTGAGACTACCACCACAACCATCCCAGCTTAACGTGGAGCGGGGCTATGAAGCAGGACCAGGGAAGGACCAGTTTCATATCATGTATCATGGAGAGGTTTGTGTTGGAAGGGACCTTGAAGCTCATTCAGTTCCAACCCCTGCCACGGGCAGGGACCCCTTCCACTGGAGCAGCTTGCTCCAAGCCCCTGTGTCCAACCTGGCCTTGAGCACTGCCAGGGATGGGGCAGCCACAGCTTCTCTGGGCACCCTGTCCAACACTTGCAATGTGGTTTTAAACCAAACCCTATTGCACACATGCATAAACTGTGTGATATGCTGATAAACTGACCTGAGATCAGAACTGCAGGTGCCCAACAAGGAGGCTAAGCAGCATCCCATGCTCACAGGGGATCTTGTAATGCCTCCTCACAGGGGCAAACATCTCCCCATCCATTTCCAAGGCGAGCAGCAAGACCCAGGGCAGGCTTCGCTCTCCTGTTCTTAGCAGTGCAGCAACAAAAGGGGAGTCTGAGCATGTATTGTTCAGCTGCAAGGCGTGGGCCACTTCCACAGTGCAGGAATGCTAAGAGGGGCTGGAGACACTGCTGGCCATTCACAGCACAGATACAAACCCTCCTCCGGCACAAAGGGGAGAAAGATAAAACTGAAATCAATCATGAAGCCCACAAAAGCTGATTTCCCAACAGAGATGGACTGGTGGTGACGTGCCTCCAGTACTGGGTGAACAACACACTGGGCTTGAGCAGGGATCACCCAGCTCCACATGGAGCCCAACCAGGGCAGCACACAGCTCTGAGGGCAGAGCATGGATAAAGCAGCCAAGAGAAAGGGCAGGAAGAGGGAACCAGACTAATTATCAGGATTGGTGCCCATTCCAGCACAAATCAGTTAGCGGAAGAGCTCCCAAACAGCCAGGAAAATTCTAGGAATCCCTAGGACTGGGATGGTGAAGAGCCAAATAAAATAAAGAGATTGTTTCACAGGGAAAAAGGAATCCTTTTTGCTCATCCCGTTGATTGCAGAGTTCAAAAAGGCACGGGGCTGATCACGGCACCATCCAGCTACGTGATGGGCTTGGAATGAATGGCTGGAACCGCAGAGAGCGTTCCTGAGATTCCCAATGATGGCATTTTGGTGACAGCCACTGTCTCTACAGGCTGAGGCCCGATCCTCTCCAAACCTCAACCTGCCCATTGAGCTGCTATAAAGAAGCTTTTCTCTTGTGCTTAGGAAGGGAGAAATAACTCTACTGAGCCTCCTGGCACCCGTGTCCCCAGCAGCCTGGTGGGCTGTTCCCAGAACACTGTCTCCCTTCTTCCCCCACACTAAAAGACACCCTGTGTTCTCCTGCAACATCCCTTTTTGGGATGATGCTGTTGCCACGTTATTGCCACGGCTGTTCTGTGACCACAGGTAGGGAGAGGACAGACCACAAGCCCAGGAGTGCCAGGGAGGTGTCAGGAGCTCCCGTCCTCCTCCCCAGCCGAGCTGTCAGCACATGGGCCGATCCTCCTGCATTCCTGCTGTCAACTCATTGTTATAATCCATTAAACCATTTCATGAAGTCACCCCACTTCCCCCCCTCAGTGGTGTCTCCCAGAGAAACAAGTGGAAACTCTCCCCTGGCGCCGCTGGAGAAGAAAAGGAAGGTGAATGATAGCTTCAAGGATGGAGAAAGCAGCTTCCAAGCGGCGCATACAAAGGTCAGCCAGGACACAGGCACCAGCATGGGAAGCACAACTGAGAGCCTTACAGGCAGCGGTGGCACAGCAACCCAAGAAACAGCTCCGCTGCTGGGTTTCAGAATGACTCCAAAAAAGGCAGCACAGACCAGGCAGCACTTGACACGTTGGTAATGTGGAAAAATAAAGTCAAATCCAGACGGATCATGCGGGGTAAAAGCAGAGTGAGAACAGTTCCAGCTCAACCCAGACACCACCTCCAGTGTTCAGCTAGATCATAGCCTGCCTCGGCTCCCCAAGGGGCTCCAGCCAGCACAAGGGTGAAGGTACACCCCAGCAACTAGGAGACCACCAGCCAGGGGAAAAGCTGGCTTAAGATGGAAAAGAATCACAACATCATAGAATCATAGAGCCAGAATCGTTGGTAAAAACCTCAGGATTACCCTTCTTTACCTCCTCCACTTCAAACCCACCTTTTACAAGCAGCATCAGTGCTGCAGAGAGAACATCTGTAGCCCAAAACGATTTGCAGGGCTGGAGGGAGATGCCCACAGGCAGTGGTCCCTGCAGGGATGGGAATGTTGGACGTGACCGTTTGGATGGCAGACAGAGCAAACAGGCAACCTGGCAGCCTTCCGGAACAGCTGAAAGGGACTTTTTGTCCCCTTTCCTGCATTCCTGGATGCTTTGGCCTCTGCTGCTCAGCCCCAGAGGTTTTTCACCCAGCAGCACATCACGGACCCCACAGCAGCCACCCTCACCGGCGATTCCTGCAGTAAGGGTTGTGTTAAGAAGCATTGGTGAGCTAGAGTAGGTCTGGTAGAGTCCTGGTGAGCATCAGGCACAGACTCTGGGCCCTACAACAAGTGCTAGGTCAGTGCTGGGGAGTGTTTGGTGCAATGGGCAATACCTTGACATACCAACAGCAAGAACCAGCTGAGGTGGGTATGGACACACAGCACATCAGCTGCTCAGATGGTTCCATGTGTGCTCCCGCTCCTGTCCCAGGAAGGACGGAGGGAAACCTACCTCTCCTGTGGGAAAAGAGAAACCTTTGCACTGGCTGCAAGGGGACGAGGTGTGTGCACACAAACAGCTCTGGCAGTGATGTTAACCACTGCCAGTTCACACCCTGGGGATGGACAGCCATACCTTACGTCATGGAAAGCTAATGCAGGCCTGCCTGGGCTGTACGAGCTCAACATCACTGACTCCTGCCTGGACTAAAGCCCTCAGAGAGGAAAGGCAAGTTCTGCATAGAAGAGTCCTTCTCATCTGAGATAAACCTGAACAACTAAGGGACACCTAAGGATGCAGGTCTGCGTCCTAATGCATTTGAGGCTGGACTTATTTTTGGCCTATTTTGCTTTCTGGCTTATTTCTGTGTAGCAGTGATGTGATTCTGCATCAGGGCTTCAAATGCTGCAGAGTGATACTTAAATGTCTGGGAGATAAACCACAAGCCAACGTTCTCATCATGCAAAGCAAAGCCATGCCCATGAAGGTGCTCTGTGCATTTCACATCTGAAGGGCACTTGTCAGCAGACCACAGCTCTGATTTGCCTGCGAAATCCCTGACTCACAGACCTTGGCAACGGATTATCACAGATTCAGGTATTTCAAATCAAGAGGCATTTGGAATCAAAATATTTTCCTGACCCAGCTCTAACACCTAAATAAACAGTAACCACATTGGCCTTTTACAGGAACAGAACTCAGTGCCAAGCCAGTACCTTTGATAACGGGGCCAGTTGGTTTGTTTCAAGCCAAACTGCTGAGGCTTCGTGGAAAAAAAAAAAGCTAAAAGAATAAAAGAAAAGGGTATTTATATCGAGTCCCAAAGCGGGGCTGAGCACTGGCAGACCTCCTGCTGTTACTCTCCCAGCATCCAAGTAAACTCCTCATGTTGCTCAACTTCAAGTCAGCACCAGTTTCCTGGAAAGGCCAGAGCTTAAATAAGTGTCAACCAAGTGCAGGCTCCTCGGCTCCGTGGTCTTTGAACACCCCACACAACCCAGCACTAATGTAAAGGTCTAATTATATCTCCATCAGCTTCCACAGCCACACCTCCGGGCCAGAAAGGGTCACGAGCCTGGGACTTTGCCTCCCCATTGTACGAAGCACGCTAAGGCAGGATGCTGCAGCCCTGCCAGGATGTGATTCAGCGTCCTGTTTTGCACAGTTAATAAAATCAGCAGCTTCTGCCCCAAGAGCTCCCACCAAGTAACTGGGGGACAATAAATACTGCAGTGAGTAGGATGTGTCATGTGTGTAATGAGCTGCTGTCCCCACAAATGCATCCTCAAGGCTGCTGCCTGATGGACCCCCAGCCCCTGCACATTCCCAGTACCGTCAACCTGGCCAAAGCTGCAGATACAAGTCATTCACTCGGGACTCCCTCCAGCAAAACAAGCTTACAAATCCCTAAAAGTGTTAAAGATCAGGATGTTAATAGGTAATTTTTGGTACATTAAAATATAATATACATAAATAACATCCCCAGCTGTGGTGGGCAATCTGTGCACCAAGAAGAGCCTGAACAGTGCAGTTGCATCCACCCTTCAAGTTTCCATGCTGAAGAGGCCAGCAAGGAGCCTGCTGTATTACAGTGATTTTAACCAAACAGCCTCCTCATAACGAGCACTCTGAAGTGTATCATAGAATCATTCAGGTTGGAAAAGACCATTAAGCTCATCGAGTCCAACGGTAAGCCCAGCACTGCCAAGTTCACCACTAAACCATGTCCCCATGTGCCACATACATGTCTTTTAAACCCCTACCCTGGGCAGCCTGTTCCAATGCTTGACTGCTCTCTAAATGAAGAAATCTGTCCTAATACCCAGTCTAAATCCAGTGATGCTCAGTAAGGAGTTTGCCTGCTGTAATTACTCCTCCTGTTGATCACTGAGCTGCAAAGGGAGTTTACAGCAACCTGAGGGCTCCATCTAATTCCAGCAGCAAACACAAAACTGAGTCAAACCGATGCCCAGTGTAAATCCATTACCTTCAAAAGAGAAAATCGCTTCACTTCATTAAACTACAGGAAAAAAGCATTAGCTAAAGGGACTGTAGAGCTGGTTATCAAACCAGTGTGGTGCAGCATGTTCCTCCCTGACCAGGTCATCATGCAGAACACAAAGGCGAGCAAATGAGGTGGAAAGCAAGGGGGACATGCTGCCTTCTACCCATCCCAAACAGGCGTAGGTTCCTCAGGCCTCCAAAGCCAGATGCCTCTTACAGCTGAAAGGTTTTATTGCTGAATAAAACCAAACAGACCTAATGCTTTACTCTCAGTGTTTCAGAAGATGAGCTAATAGACATCTGCCAAGTTGCAGATGGGAGAAGGAGGTTCAGGAGCATTAAGTAACATGGCAAGGTACACAGGACGGCATTAGCAAAGACAGGAAGAGCCCCAGTCTCTTTCTTTACCACTGCTCAGCAGGACACTGGATGCTCCAGGCAGTGCTCTCAAAGCAGGGTCTCTACATGGAGAGGCAGCAGCACAGCCTATGCCACTAAAGCACTCTGCAAATATACACAAGCCCAATCCTGAAAACCTTTACCTCCACAGCTGCACTTGCCAGCTCCTAAAACTGGGTTTAGTGGTGCCAAACAGGAACAGTTCTTTCCATATCGATCTGCAGGCTTGATCACAGGCTGGAGACAACTGGCTCCTGCAGCAGCTCAACCTCCATCTCCCTGCAGACGTGCCCAAAACCACCCTCCCAGCCCTGTTTCTGACCACATGCAGGGTGCGCCTGGAAAGCCAATGCTGGTAAAGGTCACGGAATGCCTGGCTAAACCAACTCACTTGTGTTCGTAATTAAAGCCAGTGATGATCTTCCTGCATGTGCCAGTTCACAACAGCCAACACTCACAGCACCACTGGCTTTGTAAAACACCTCCTTTGACTCGGTGCTAGAGAGGCAGCCGATGGTGAGCTATAGAAGTCAACTGGGTTGCACCAAGGAGCAGGGTAAGAAAAATCCTGTTGAACCCAGTGGACCCCAATCTTGTAAAACTTAAGGGTTTGTGGAAGCAAAATAGATTTCTGGCTGCCTACTGGGAACAGTGTGGATGTTCCCTTACCAAGGCTTCTGCAGCATTTTGGGGAAGTGCGAGAGAAGGAAGACTTTAAAGCACATTAATGTCTAACAAAATGCATAAAGCAACAGTATCTGTGAAAGAAAGCTGAACCTAGAACATGTCCCCACGGTCTGTACTAAGGTAGAGGCTGTTCCAGGGGGAAGACAAGAGAGAAAAGCATTCTGAAGTGGCAGAAACCATAAGGAAAGCCTCCTGCTCTTTGACCAGAGAGCAGCAAGATGTTATAAAACACTGATACAGACCTATTCCTCCAATAAAATAACCAGATCCAACTGCACAGCCTCCACTGAAAATCCTGGCATTTTTAGGGATGAATGAAAAGAATTTGTTCAGCAAGCAGATGAGCAAGTATATATCAGTGTGCAATAGCATGTTCATGCTGTATTGATGAAACACAGTTTGAGCTGGCAGCAAAGGGGTCTTGCTTCCAACAACCCTTCTGTTACTGACCATGAGGATCACTGAGGTCTGCGAAGTCAGGCATTGGGCTGCTGAGACCAGCACTTAGGGCAAGCGTGACAAAGCAGAGCTGTCACCTGATTCTCCACCAAGGCTAGACCAGGATGTAAAGATCCACAAACCTAATCACAGCCTGTTCTTGCCTTTTTTAACACAGGAGACCTGGGTTCAGCTGTTGGGAGAAGCAGCACAATGAAGTTGAACAATTCTGCCACCCCATGGGCACTGGGTAAAGTCTCAGCTCGTTGATCCTGAGGAATCCAGCAGGAAGGGGACAGGATCTACCCACCTGCCTGTCAGAGGAGCTTCAGCGCTCAGCCACGCTGTGTCCACACCAAGGCCACACATTCTCTTCAGTCCTTGGCAGTGTTTCCCCCCGAGTACAGCAAAGGATCTGCACAAAAGTCATCCTATTCTCGAGGTCTATCTGATGATTTAATTACCTGATTCTTATCCTGAAAATCATATACAGAAGAGCAGCCCCAAGAGACTGAGGAAGCTCTTGGGCTCTCAGTATGCAGAGTCATTGCTGCAGCATTTTCCAACAACCAGAAGAAAGCATCAGCCTTTAAGCCCAGTCTCACTACATCTACCCCCATGATTGCTCTGGTCAGTGATGGATGCTGGTGCCTGGCTTGCAAAAAGACCAAAAGTAGCCACAAACCCAATGATCTCCCAGTGCTTCAGCTGTATATTGTCATTGAGTTCATTTGTAATGCTTTTACCTGAAACCAGGATAACTAAAGTAGGAAGCAGTAACAAGGAGAAGAGACCAGGCTTGCTGAACCACTGTTGTGTTTTTACACTGTATCTCTCAGACTGGGGTGTACAGGTGAGAGGGTAAGAGGGTAAGAGCTGTCTGCAGCAGCTGGCTTCAAAGTCAACAATCCATGTAATTTCTCAGAGCCCCATTAGCCCAGAGTCCCAAACCAGCCTCACTGTTACTACCTCTGATCTCTGTGCAATGCCAGCAAGAGGAGCTTCCCCTTCTCCAGCTGCTACCTCATTCTTTTCCAGCCCCTTGCACAAAGTGACTCTACACAACCCCAGTATCAAAGGAGTCAAATTCCCAATGGTTAATACCCAGGAAGGAGCAGAGCCCTCCCCTTCCTGACCCACAGCCGCAATCTCAGAGAGCAGCAGCAGAGACAGAGACACTGATAACAGTGAAGTGCTTTGGCCAGAGCTGAGGAGCAATTTTCCAGTTTCTTCTTCCCAGGAAAGAAAAATCCCAAACCCTCTTTTATGCTTTCAGTTCATTAAACACTCATCTCAAAACTAAACTGATCAGGGAGAGATCACCCCAGTGTTCAGCTCCCTGAAGACCACGCAACCCCCTCCAGGCTGGAGTCCTGGCCAGGATCAGGACTGGGATACATGGCAGGCAATTAACAACAGTGGAAATGATGGTTAGAGCCAAGCAGCTCTGCTTACCTCACGTTTAATTTACGTTCCTCATCACTGCCAACCTCCAGCTGAGGAGAGAAAAGCATAAAGAGAAAGTTACACACTGGTTGTTTCCATACAACTTGTTCACAATCCCACTTCTTAAAGCCATCCCTCAGTGATGGGCTTTGGGTGGTTGTTTTCCATGGGGGGGTTTCTTTCCAGTGCCAGGGATAAAGGAGCCTCCCTGGCCATAGATGCCATCAGCACCAGCGCCGGGTGCCAAAGGGGCTCAGGGAGATTTCAAAGCTATTAGATCCTAATCCTGCAAGCTGGTCCTAGGGCACAGGTCGGTTTGAAGAGCGCCAGCCTCGGCGTCACCACGAGCACACACGTGAGGGTAGAACGTGGCAGGACCAGCAGAGCAAACGCTGCTACTCAAGAGCTGGGCACAGATTGATGCTGCAATTCAGGGTGTGCAGCCACAGCACAAGTGCCCTCCAGAGGATGCAGCCAAAACTGCCTGGCTGGGATTGGCACAACCTCTGGTACCTGAACCCCAACCTGGCACCGATGTGCAGCTCCTCAGGGAGCCCTCTGCCACCTCCAAGCTGCCCGGATGCTGGCAGAAGATGCATCCCGAAGCAGGGTGATGGTTGCCCGGTCCCCAACAAGCCCTGTGTCTGCTGCCTTGCTGATAAACACACTGCTTTGATGGCAGACATGTACCAAAACAGCCACTTTTTCACTGGGCACTGGTGGAAAGTCCCCTTAGGAGCCAATCTGGCTGCGGAACTGCCTCACTGGCCCTCACACTTTATTTATTCTCCTTAAACTGAAGTGTGCCAGCTGAATTAAGCCTCCTCTCAGAACCAATTTCACACAGCCGTGCTTTCCAGCCACCCCCTTCAACTTCTCTATTAGTTTCTGGACAAAATTCCTTATGAAAGGAAAACAGAGCTGCAGCTAATTGCATCCAGAGCCGAGTGAAAAACAAAGGCTCAAAACACTCCTCCTCCTTTGGTCCTGTGTGAGCAGACAGAGGAGGAAGGGCCACGAGCATCCCCTCAGCAGGCAGAGTTGCACCGGGGACATGGTTCAGACCTAAGAAGTAACGCAGGGACCTAACACAGGTCACCCTGCAATGGGAAAGCCCTCAAAGCTGCAACACAGCAGAGCTGGAGGGACAGAAGCCTTCAAGAAATGATGCTCCGTCAGCCCTCAGGAAACACTTTGGGATTTACTACCACACTGCTCAACCCCCACATCAAACAAGGGCCACCATAAGGGTGACTTGTTTCCAGGTTGGTCTGTTTCACATCAAGCAAGCCTGAAGTTGTGTGTGTGTAAGAACTCGGGTTGTTCCCCACTCCCCGAGGTTAAGGCAGGAGCTGCTCAGTTTACACTCTGCAAGAACCAAGGGAAGCCAGGAAACAAACCCCAGATGCAACGGCAGGGGCCGGATACTGGAATTATGGCCGTTTGGAGGGAAGGAGATAGAGCAAACCCATCCAGAATGTCTGCAGCTGATGGCGAGCACATACCAGGGCTATTTTTAGTCTGTTTACACTGTGCAGCAGCAGCACAGGGCCCTGTGAGCACCCTGAGCCCCACTGCCCCCCAACAACAGACCCCCCAGCCCCGGGATGCTCCATCAGGATTTTGGCCTCTGTAAGGTCAGCCCCTGTTTGTTTGGCTCTGTCACAGAACAACAAGGGGAGGAAAAGCTGGTTTTAAACAAATGGGATGGGAAGTCTTGATCATTGTCAGCTGAGGCTCAGCAGCAGAGCCAGCCCCTGGAGCTGCTGCAGGCTCATCCTCTGCACAAGCCAACTTGATCTCAGACTCAGCTCTCCCTGTATTTCCTATTACAAAGCTGCAGTAAACCCAACCAAGGCAGAAGCCTGCTGCTCGCGGCCATGCTGAGCGTGTCCACCTTGCTGCGGGCAGAGCATCCTGCTGAGCTCTTGCGTTCCATGGTGCATCACCCAAGGGATGCTATGGACCCACACCACAGCACAGACATCGCCACATCCCTGTCCCTCCCTGGGGACAGTGCAGGATGTCAGGATAACAGACCTGGCACGAGCAGGAGGTGGTGCACAAGGGAGATGGCAGCAGAGCTATCGAGTGTGTGCAAGTGTGTAAGAACTCCTCTCTACTCCTCCGAATTTACACCACGTTAATGCAGAAGGAGCCTCCCCGGGCAGCAGCATCCATCTTATGAATCCCTTCAGGCTCACGAGCCGAGGCTGCAGGAGCGTTCTCACAGTTAGCAAGGACACATGGTCAGCAGGTCCCATCTGAAGTATCCACTAGTCACTCATCACACAGGCACAAAGAGCCCTGATTCTCCTTGCAAGGAGCACCCCAAAGGAGCAGGGCTGGCACTTTGTGCTGGGGTTGCAAGTTAACTTTGCAAAGCCAACACACTGAACTGGGGAAAGCTTTGTAGTATTTCATGCCGGAAGGGACCATTCCAACTGAATGGGAGCTGATGTTCCTCTGGGAGCCACCCAAGTACGCCTGAGCAGGGCTTTCAAGAGGGAAGGGGAAGAGCAGCACAGAGCTCGTACAGGATGCACTGCCCAAGGCAGACCTATGTGGCAAAGCAAGAGGCACCTGTTGTGCCTGCACCAGTTAAACCCAGTCTAATCCCACTGCCTGCAACAGGGTTACAGCCCATTTACACCTGTGTCGATCAGGCGGCCACTGGGGCTCATTGAAGACTCTAAACCAGACTCCAACAAAATTCCATCTGAGAAACCCTTAGGAAAGGCCAAATCCTGTTTCCAACACAGCGTTGGGACCCTGCAGCCTCAGAGCCCAAACCACAGGACACGGCTCCACACACACCAGTTGGGAATGGAAGGGATGAGTCACGTCTCCCATGGGAATCCCATGGGAGAACCTGCAGCCTCGGACACTGTCTCCCTCCTGCTCCCCCCGCGGAGCAGCTAATCGGGGGAGTCACAGGGACCTGACAGGTGACAAATAGGATTGTTTACCTGGCAGGAGGGGACAGAGCCAAGCCAAGGGCAGCAGCATCGAGGGAGTCAGGCGGGAGGGAGCGGGATGCATGGGAAGGATACGCAGGGAAACCCCGGGCCTGTCTTTGAAGGTCATGGAAGAGACGAATCAGGAGGAAAACAGGGATGCAGGAGGATGAAGGAAAACAAACACGGGGTGCAGCTGTGTCTGGATGGCACCTGGGAGCTGTGGCGAGGGAACACACCCCCCCGAAGCCGGGCAGAGGCAGGAGATGGTGTTCCTGGGCTACAACAGTGAAGGGGTGTGCAGCAGAGCTGGGGCACTCCGGTGCCTGCCCCATCGGGACAGGGAAGTGCAGAGCACAGCACCATGGGGACAGTGGGGTAAGCAGCACAAACAGGGCCCCAGAGCAGCAGAGCCGGGAGGGAAGGAGAAAGCAGCAGCGTGGTGGAGCAAAGGAACATCACACACGTATGGGGTGGATGGGGTGTACGGGGTGGGGACTGGAGCTGCACCAGCACCAGTGACCAGACCCCAGCACCATGGGGAAGGGCTCCCGATGGGTCAGAAGCTGTGGGGAGGCGGTGCCGCTGCAGCACAAGGGCAGAGGGGAAAAGCGGAGCATCCCCGGGCTGGGGGGGGGGGTCAGGGACGGGGAATGCCCGCAGGCAAGGGGCCGGCAGGCAGCGCTGCTCCATGGAGGCCGGCCCCGCGCTGCCCGGGATTCACCGGGCAGGGAACAGCGAAGCGGCTGCCCCGGCCTCCAGCAGCTCAGCCTGGGGCTGGAGCGGGGCTCGGCCATGGCGAACAGAACGGACAGGGGAGAGGAGGGGACGGCAGCGCGGTGGGGCAGAGCGGGGAGATGGCCCCAGGCAGCCTGGAGACAGCGGAGGGCTGGGGGCTGAGGCGGGGCCGGGGCCGGGGCCTGAGGGATGTGGG
>JAOSLQ010049307.1:0-15081 GCA_025629905.1 Lorius lory
GAAGCCTTGGGTGGCATGGTTTAGTGTGAGGTGTCCCTGCCCATGGCAGGGGGGTTGGAACTAGATGATCTTAAGGTTCTTTACAACACTATCCTATGATTCTATTCTATTCTATTTTGGGGTCATCTTGCCATCTGTTCCTGCTCAGAGCTCTGGATACATCAGTTTTAGTACAGAGAACTAGGACATTTAAAAACACCAACCAGAATTTCTGGTTACAAAAGTGAGACCACTCACTTCTATGCTGCTTCTACACAGCTTTTCCTTATTTCGTAATAGATGTTCTACATGTAACTACATTAATGTAGTAATGTACTGCCAGTTTCATGTGTCATGCCTGCTTGCTAAAGTTACAGTTCTTCTATCCCTGCTGTACTCGAAATAACATTTTTAATCTTCTATGGACCTATTATTATCTAGAGTTTGCTGCATATAAAGAAAAATAACTTAGTTACTAAGAAAAAACGCACGCACACACACACATAAGAGAACAGAATTTCAATGTTGGAATTCAGAAGGATCAACATTTTTTAGAAAAATAACACTTCTTTCTGCTTGTGCATGACACAAATTAGGAGAATTCCTTCATACTTCATATACTTCAAAGTATAGCTGCGTTCAGTGTCTCTGGTTGATAGTAAGCTTCAACAGATCTACTCCATGATTGTGCAAAATAACCCAGCTGATGGTTTGAATTGCAACATTTTCATCACAAGTAGTGTAAATGGGTTTAAGAACTCATTGTGCAGAAGTGGTTTTGTTTCCTGTTGTTCTTGGAGCAATAAATTCTGTTCTAAATAATTTCTGGTCATGTAAACCACTTATATAGTAACATTGCTTTCATAAATCTTTAATTACATTGTCTCCAAGGTGTAGAAGAATCCTTTGCTCATTTGTTCATAGTTCTAATTTTCTTGTGATGCAAGTTTGTAATCCACCGATTGTTCATTAATAGTAAACTGGATTATTTCTCTTGCTCTTCTCCACTGCCCTTCTTTAATCTTTTGCAATGAAGTACTGACTTTTTTTTTGTTAAAACAACCTCAGACATGTTTTGCAATCCTGCAGTGTTAGTTGTGAACTAAATGAAAATAGAATTAGATAAACTAAGCCTTAAAGCATCAAGTTGTCCATGGAAAATAGATTACATTACCAAAGTAAATTGGTTAACAAAGAAAAATGCTCTGTATTTAAAAACCTCACAGTGTCTAGTGTGGAATTAAGCAAAACACTGCTCATGTTTCCACTGATAGGCTGTTACTGATACCTCTTCTTTCCTATGTTCACGGTTCTTCCAGCATAGTTTGATGCTAAGTATAAACACTTTAGATATAATGTACAAATTATATTTACCGTGGCTTAAAAATTTTGAGTTATTTGGGCTTTATAGCTTTCTCATGTGAAGATATTTGTGTGACTAAATGATCAAAACAGTGGCTTTCCATCCTGGTATAGAGGGATCAGCTTTGGAAAATTTGGCCTTTTGTGAATTCTTTATAAAAGCTCTGGGTTTTAGCCTGTCTCATGGCTATGCTTGATACTTAGACTGTACAAAAATATAAGGGCACATTCTAGTTGTAATTTGAAAGTAATTCAGTGCACAGATAACTAACAGATACTCCCCTACATCTTCCAGCTGTAGGAAACAATCACTGGAAACAAAACAAAACAAACAACTCAGCAAAAAAGCCCCCAAAACACCAAACCTACAGAAAATTCTTCAAGTTCTATATAGAACTACCTTAAGCTGCTGTGGCTTCCAGTTTATAGTTCAAAACCACCTGCTTGTATTTCAAGGCAAGTCTCAAGGGCTGTGTTCAGAGAACACTATTTTTGAAGTGTGTAAAGGTTTCTTTTTATTAGGAGGCAACTTTCTCAAAGGTACACTGAAGATATTATTGTGGATCTGAAACATCTTCAAAACAGTTAATTATCCAGTGTGATTTTTTAAATATAAATGTATTTTAAGTTATTGTTATTTAAATATAATCACCTTAATGAGATATTGACCCATGAGTGTCCTTGACTCTTACGTACAGGCAAGATGCGCTCTTGACAGCAGATCTCTGATACACAATCTAAAAATCTAGCTCGTGAACTACCAGTATCCAGACATGGCTCTAATATCTGGCATAACAAACAAGATTATTCGATTGTTTTGGTCCTCCTCCATTGGAAATCTTGGAATGAGTAATTGTTCCTCTTTCCCAAAGCAATGTGCACACCTTGTTCTACAGTGCTTTGCTTTAGTTATTATGGATGTGGGACTTGGTTAGAGTAGAAGTTGCCACTGAGGAATGTCAGTGTTAGAGGAACGTGGCTTAAGTTTTTAATTTCTGTCAGATATTCTTGCCACTTTTTGTTCCTTCTCTATCTTTCTTTTCTCTGTACTTGCTGTATTTTTTGTAACTGCAGTTTTTACCTGTTTTGTAAGGTGCAAGCCAATACTGAATTGGATTTTTATATAGAAATTGTACCTTTTTGATCTAAAAGTGTCTCAGTTTCAGAAGTGAATAGCTGAGAAATACAAAATGTGGTTTTCACATAAATATTTGTTACAACTCAAGAAGAACTGATGACAGGAATTCAAATTAGAGGTTGGTTGTTTACCTCTTTTGGGAAATAAAAATCACACTCTGGTAAGCGTGTATGGGTATGTTGTAGTCTAGTCCTGAGGAAGATCTGAAAATAAGCAAAAAGTGTGATGGAAATCATTTCAGATAGTTTCTGTCCCTCCTGCTTTTAAGTGCCCTTATTCCTTAAATCCACTTAAGTTAGGAAAACTGTTAACATTAGACTACTTCATTTAATTCAACTACATTTGTAGCGCAGATCTGATTGTAATTGCAGTGCGCATGAAATAACAATAGGAAGACCAAAGATGATCATAGAACACACAAACTTTGTCAGAGTGGTTCTTATAATTTGTCAGAAAGTTTATCCATAGCAGGTTTTACTTTAATGGCTTTTCAGGCTGTTTTGAAATTGAGTTTTTGTAAGCGTTCTGGAGTTTTGTTTGGATGTACACAATATTCCACAACATTCCAAAAATAGCAAGTATATACTCTTTCTGTTGCTTCTAATGATGAAGAAAGCAGAGTTTTCTTCTCTCTCTCATCTGTAGTTGAGATAGTCAAGACTCAGTAGAGTGGTGAGGATAACTTGAATTGTTGGTGGCTGATACTTTTTTTAAGTTAATGGAAAAAAGCACTGAGGTTTTTAAAATTACCCACGATCTCCATGTTTTCAATCAGTTAAAGAAGCTGATGATTTTTTGCAAGAAGAAAAAGTACCAAACCCAGGATTTACCTGTGTGTTAAAAAAAAGTTAGTTTCAAAAGCAATGCAGAACCCGTGTCAGCTCCAACAGAGTTGTATGTGTTTAAAAGTTAACACCTGAGTTGCAGGTACACCAGTGCCATGGGGCAGAGGTCAAAGGTCAGGAGGTCACGAAGTCAAATGACATCAAGTCAAAGGTCATGAGATCAAAGGTCACATTTTGGTCATAGGTCAAATGTTAAGGGGGTCAAAGGTTTCATAGGTCACAGGATCAAAGGAGCAAACTCTTTGGCTCTTCTGCCATTTAACCTGCTTTTTGTCATTACTTGGTTTTGGGGCAATACTGAATTACCTCATAAAACCACATAATTTTGAGCAGAAAAGAGATCTTGAAAACTGGGTCTCCTGAGTAAGCCTCTAAATTTATGTTTTCTTTTTTCTTTTGTGATTAATTTGTATGTTTTGTTTTGTCTCTCTTTAAATACTGCCATTTTGTATCATTTTAAAATCCAGTTTGGATTTACAAGCATGTAATGTCTTTAATATCCTTCAGAGTATTTCAGTTGTGTTCTGTGGATCACTGCTGTAGACAGACAAAATCACAACATCTCTATTCTTCTGAATAGTACCATTATCACTGTCTTAATGAAATTATTTCAGTATTACAAGTAATGAGTTTTTGAAATTCATTCAGTATTAGAGGGAATTGGATAGTAATTAGAGCATATTTCAAAAAGAATAAAAGGATCCCTGATATGTGCTCAGCTCTTAAAGCACCTAATCCTGTATTAATTGTTCTTTGGGCACATCTGCCCTCCTATGAAGGGGACTTTGACAGTGAAGATAAAAATGTTTTAATGCTTTTAAAGCCAAACAGCTCCTCCAGCAGGATGGCAGTGCAAGAGGACTACTGTTGGAGAGCATGGGGCTCAGTCTAATGTTATCACATTGTTTTCTTGCTGTTGGAATTGAGTGTGCAGTAATTTTTTTTCCCCATGTGTACTGGGTTCAGCAGTAGCAGTCGTTTTTTTCTCCTTCTTAGTAGCTGGTGCAGTGCTGTGGTATTGACTTTCAGCCTGGGAAGAGCGCTGATAACACCGATGTTTTCAGTTGCTGCTTAGTAATGTTTAGTCTGACCAAGGACTTTGTGAGTCTCATGCTCTGCCAGGGAGGAGGGGAAGCTGAGAGGAAGCAGAGACAGGACACCTGGCTCAAACTAGCCAAAGGGGTATTTCATACCACAGCACGTCATGCCCAGTATATAAACTGGGGGCAGTTACCCAGAAGGGCTAGATCACTGCTTGGTTGGGCTGGGTATCGGTCTGCGGGTGGTGAGTGGTTGTATTTTCTTCCTTTGTTATTTCCCTTATCATCATTATTCTTTGTGGTAGCAGCAGCGGCTTTGTGTTATACCTTAGTTACTGGACTGTTCTTATCTCAACCTGTGGGAGTTGCATTCTTTCGATTCTCCTCCCCATCCCTCTGGGAGCGGGGGGAGGAAGTGGGAGGGGGGACCAGATTAACAAAGAACATCTTAATAGAGTAGGATTTCATTCCAGAAGTTTTTCCTCTGTTAAACCTGAGGGAATGAGGTCTGCACTTATGAATTATTTGGGCCATTCTTGCATGTGGCTCCGTTTAAACAAAATAAACAATTGAGCTACATGTAGTAGTAAAGAGTGAAAAATGGCATAGGTTTATTCAAAATTTTAAAGAATATCTGCTTTTAACAAAGATTCTAAATTGGAAACTGCTTAGTATGGTTTTTTAATACTGGATCTCTTGAAAAAGTGTCAGGGATCCTTTAATGACAATTAACTGTCAGGCCAAATTGTTGTGCCCCATTTTATAAATTGTACCTTTTGTACCCTATTTGTGCCTTTGACCTTTGTATCCTATAAATTGTATCTCCCTTTGAATTTTTCACAGCAGCACATGACCAGAAAAATAATAGAGATAAAAAGCCACTTCCAAATTTTCTGATACCATTTCATTCCACACTCATTTTATTCCTCATATCCTTGACAATAAGAACCACCCTTCTTTTTTTCTCACACAGCCAATTCCAGCAAAGGATATCATATTCTGATACAAAAGATAAAATTTTAACTGAAATTGGAAAGTAAGGAAGAGGAGAGAATTACTAAGTGTCAGTGATATACAAAACAGTGCAAAGATACACAACACAAGACCAATTTTTTTTCTGTAAATTCTTTTTCTGATGTAAATATTCTCCTGTTTGGCCATGCACGTTGAATGTATAACATAGCCAGAGCTATGTTGTTGGTTTTTACGGATATAACTTTTCCAGCTACTGATGTACCATGAAAGTATCATTCTATGGAAGTCTTTCTGCTTAATTTTTTTACTTTATTAGATTTGTTTTTTACCTTTTGCTTCATTTCATCCAAGTTTGATATTTGTACTAAATTCCCACTGATTTTTTTTGCTTGTGCTCTAATGATATTGTTGGTTACTATCTTACTCTAACTAACAGTGTTTTATGGTAGCTAGAGGATTTTTAGATTTTCTGTCACTCCTGGCCTTTTTCTTTTTTTCTTTTCTTTTTTTTTTTTTTAATGAAAAGTACTTTTCATCCATTGCTATCAGAATTTGTACTCTTGTTCTAGATGTGTGCTTGCAAAATTTATGGTTTTCTGCGTGATAGATTCAGGCCAGTATACCTCATGCTACACTTCAGAAATCAAATTATAAAATCTTCCATTGGACACCCCGTTATCTGACAGATTGAGATAGCTGGTATTTTTTGATCTCTGTGGAGGGATGCATCCTACTGGAATAAATACATAATCTGTGTGCTGTTCCACAGAACCATCATATGAATGAAATGCTGTATCTTATGACAGGTTTTATAAGCATTAGAAACATCAGGCAGAAATTTTTCTATAAAACACATTATGTGTGATCTGCTTCACCAGTGTGCAGTGCTTAGTCTTATAACATGCTGTTCAAGAACTTCCATAGGGGAATTCTGACCAAGCAATTTCCTGTCTTAAAATAGTGTATATTAAAACAAAAAAGTGAGTATAAAAGCTCTGAATTTCACACAAGCAAACTTGCAAGATATAAGCCCTTTCAAACATCTGTATGCTACTGGGATTTTTGAAGCTATACAATATATGAGATCAGTGTCCAGGAGGTGCTAGAAAATATGGCCTTTATTTATTTGTTTCTATGGCTTTTAGTAAGTTTATTGTTTTATAAAGAGAGCGAATCTAGTCCTTGAATCCAAATTCATGAATACCCTCAGTAATGCCATGGAGATTGCCTTTCAGGTGTGCCCAAGGTACCCAAAAGTGCCTGTCTCTAAATCACAGAATCATTAGTCCACATTTTATCTAAAACTTTCTGTGAAGCAAAAGGATATAGGCTACTGGAACACTATGAAACTTGTTGAATTTGCTGATTGACTTGTTAAGGGAGGATGCAGCAATCAGAGTGATGAAAAAAATCAGACAATCAGTGCACTATCAACAGAATTAGAAAGGTGAATTTCTGAAGGCAAAACAAAGCTGTCAGTGTCAATCTTCAGTCTAGCTTTTGTACTTAATAAATGCTGTAAGCAGAGTTTTGTTTGTTTAACTGAGTGTCTAACTTGAAAAAGAAACTGCTGTAGTTAGGCGTAACTTAATCTCAGATGGGATTAATATTCTTCAAATAATTCAGACAGCAAATTTCATTCATACAACATGCATTAGATTGGAACAGTTATCTTTTCCAGCTGCTGGAATTGCCAGAATTTGGTTTGTCCACCGACCACTCTTCTGGCACACATTGTAATCCTGGGTTTAATTAACTGACTACATAAGATCTGCCTTGTCCTCCCCACCCCACCCCTGGCCGGACTCTTGTATCCTGCTGGGCACAGTATGCAGATAATGATCACTGAATGAGTAACTATGCATCTTTTTTAATTTGTCATTATTCAGTGTGTGGTCCCATGCCGTGTTTTTAAGTTCTGCTCCGAAGACAGAATTTCTAACTACCTCCTGGGCTTTTCTGTGGTGCTCATCGCTACAATGTCTGGGTGCTTTACGAATCTTAATGAATGTATCTTCACAGCACTTCTATGCACTGAAGAGGAATTATTATTCCAATTTGGCAGAGAGAGGACTGAGACAGAATAAATTAGAAAATATCACTGGTTTTGACAGTCAATATGAGGTGCTTATGAGCTGATTTTTCAGATGGTTTAGTATTATATGATACAAGATACATTCAGTGCCTATGTTGCAGGCCTAGCTACTTCATGTTTTCAAACCACAGCAAGGGTCTGGAGTTGCAAGAAAGAGGAAAAAAGATGTAGTGATCACTTGCAAAAAGCTCAGTTGAAGTGATTTGGCCGTGAGATGGCTGTAGCTGTTGAGGCCACCATTCCCCTCAACTTTCAGATCATCCTTTCTTTTCGTTTAGTTTCTACTGCATCCACTTCAGCACATCTTCCAACTTCTGCAAAAGTAATATAGGGATTATACAGCATTCTACTCTGTTTAATTCTGATTCTTTCACCAGAGCAAGACTATTCACTGTTTCACTGGATAAGGAACAAATCTCATGTAAAATAAATTTCCAAATTTATTTATTTAATGCAAAGATACAGGAGGGATTTATTAAGATTTTGTAGGAAAATTCAGTAATGCTTTAAGCCTTATTTTTAAAAGTGACCTCCTGTTGGGTTTTGGGTTAGTTTTTTGGTTTGGGTGTTTTTGGTTTTTTAAACAAACAAACAAACAAACAAACAAACAAACAAACAAAACAAAGCTGTGAAGTGTGTGTATATCACCATACATATACTCACCTGGATCATGCTGGATCTTTACACAGATCAGAGCTGAGCTGGAGCAATAATGTCTCTAAATTGACTGACAGAAAGCAGGATTTGTGAAGTATTTGCTGATAGCCCAGGGACTGTAAGATTTGGGAATTATAAGTTTTAATCTAATTTCTAAAGGAGATTGTGCTACTGTGAGCTCATGCCCCTTTTGCAAATTTGATTCTTTCTGGTGTTGTTTTCCCTTCAGTTTTTGACAGATCCAGTTTTGTTACTTTACTCCGTTTTGAGATCTCGCCTCCTCTAGGTGTCCCTTTGTCTCTGTTCATCACAGTTCTTATCATATAATTCTACTTGTTCTCTCCTCTAGGGTTCCTAATCAAGCCTGAGTCTTCACAGAAAGACTTCAAAATACCCTTTAATGTGGTATTGTCATAGTGTTGCTTTTTAAATTATACCTGAATGGTCACAAATCCATTAGCTATGCTTTTATTTAATGCATTACAATTTGAAACACTATCATTTCTATGCTATTTCAGCTTAAGCCTCTTTCCCTATTTATAAATAAGTTGCAAAAAAGAAAGATCCATAAAATTACTATCTGAAAAAAATTGTATCTGACTGCACCAGAAATTTCTTTTGTGTCCTTGACAGATCATGTAAGTTTGCTGTTGATTTCTACCCCATGGACAAAACAGGGTAGTAATATCTCCATTCTTTAATTCACAGTTTTCCTTGTTAGACATGGACATGCTTTACATTGTTACTATGCTTAATTCCACTACTTTCACAGGGTCAGAAGCTGAAGGGTTTTTGCCCCTTGGAAATGCTTTTGTAATAGGATCCTGATCTCAGTTAGGGCATTTGAACTCTATTATAGTTCAAGCAAATAACAGCAAAGTGGAAGCATATATAAAAAACACATAAAACATACATGGTGCTTGTGAAAGATTAGCTGTAGCAAAATCACCTTGCTTTCCTGCAGAGGACAATATGCAATGATTCAACTTGAAGCCTGTTCGGTAAGTCAGTCAGGATATAAGTGGATTTTAAGAATTTATGGCATTTAGTTTAGAAAGAGAATATTGTCTTCATTTTAGAAGGAGAATATATCTCAAATTGACTTTGACTATGTCATGATCATATCTACAGCAGCAGACATTTGAAAAAATAGAACTGTTGAAGAACACAAGAATTAAAAGTTTATTCAAAGGAAGCAAATGGTTTAGGGGAAAGAAAAATAAGAGTATTAGTATTTACTAATGTAAATAAGACCTTTGTTATATGTGGAATGAAAGAAATGCATAGTAATTAGCATAGGTGTGTACATATATGTATATATGCTGTCACTGTGTCTTGTAAATATTCATTACTGATAGTTATTACTACTGAGTTCTTAATAAAATTAAAGTGTAGGAAATCCCACAGTCACCATTGTAGTATCAGTTCATTCCAGTTTTAAAAAGTGGGTGTTTTTGCATGGGAGGGGGCATGATGACAGCAGCACAATGGTAAAACACTATAAATCACTAAAAGAGGCACTCAGGAGTATTTCTTTTTTGCTACTTTTTCAGTGATACGGTTTTGATTTTATTTTGCTGGAAGATGGGAGCTGATGACACCAATCCACACATAGTAAGAAACGATCTATGGAAGATGCTGCTTAGTAACCCCTCAGGCTGCAGCAATTCTGTCTTATAAATTTTGGCGGTGTGGATGTATTTTATCTTCCAACATAAGCAGTTAAACTCAATAATCCCATTACTGTAGCAAAGCAGGATGCAAGAATCCTCCAAAGCAGAAAAAAACCCCAAAACTAAATTAAATACACTTTGAGACATCAAAATATCCTTTAAAAATCTGGTTTATGTGGTGTTTGGATTTCTTCATAGATTTTTGTAATTAAATAAGCAAGTGAATAATCATTAAATTATTTGTAGTTATTCTACTCTGAAGGATACTTGATGGGATTCTGTGTCACGGTTCTGCTTAATATAAGTATCAGGCAATTGCAATTAGGGGAGTCTGTGAGGAAATACAGGTAGAAACATTTTCAAGACAATACCAGGCACTCGTATCTGCAGCTCATCTCGCACAGACAGTGTGATCAAGCATCTCATTAAGATCTTGGTAGAGACTGTGGCATGGTTGAGAGAAAATTGATTAAAGTTCAGTCTTGATATTAATACTAAGATGATGAGACCGGGGAAAGCAACCAGAGGATATGGAAAAGATGTCAGCCCTTTTATTGAGGATGTGCGTCCACCAGCTGTCAGTTCAGCTGACTCCAAAGTTAGAGGGCATCTTATTAGATTTTCTACAGCTTTTATATCATCACTCAACTGCTTTGATCTGGGTGGTATTTTATTTATTTTTAATGCTGGATCAGGTCAGAGTATTACAGCAGGCTCTCCAGCTCTGGAACTGATGCAAATGCTCTAAATGTTACTCGTTAAACAACTTTAACGTAGTTAAACGGAAGGCCCTGTGAAACTTTTGGGGTTTATTTTCTCATAAATAAAGGGCTGATCATAATATTTTCTACTTGATTATGTCATTCAATGAGCTCTCCTATATCTGCCTCATCTGAACAAGGTCTGTTTTGGGTAGGGATTGCAGAACAATAGACTCTTGTGGGCAGAAACTGTGGCTCTCTTGACAGCATACTGACAAAAGGTCAGACCGGGTATCAGCTCTGTGATGATGAAGATAGGATAGGGTAAATAACATGTAAATACATTGAGATATGTTTAACAAAAGCTGTGGTGCATTTAATAATTGGCTGCTTTTAGTTCCGGAGCTGTTATATACAAATTCTTCCTTGTCCGAGCACTAGTAGTAGGTATCACAGTGAACAGTATTAAGTAATTTGGCCAAAAATATATCTTTTTTTCCTTGACGAGTTTTCAGTTTCATCAGTTCATTGGTCTGCGTCCCCACTTAGCTGCAGGAATGCCAGTACCTGTATGAAGAAAAGTTTGAAAACAAATGTGAGTGTTAAAGAACTGTAGATCTGTTGTCTTAGCAACAAGCATTACTGATTTATTCTTTTCCATATTCCAATATTTGACCCAGAAGCAACTGTTTCTATATGCTTTCATAGATTTTTTTTTTAATACCTAATTTCTATATGTTAATGACAAAGTTTTCAAACAACTAGTCAAAACAAAAATACAGTGATTAAATGTCCATGATAATATCAGAACCATTAATCTTCCCTTAACAAAAAAATGCACAGTTTAGTTCAGACTTATTATATTAAAAGTAAGAAGAAAATTTCATTGTCTCAGTCACATAGAAAATGCTGACTGCTGAACTTATGTTCTTTCTCTCCCATACTTGAAAGTGGGTACCTCAATTTTTACAAAGCCAACAGAGGCAGCAGTTTGCACAAAAAAAGGGCCTCAGCTGAGACTGTATCTGCATAAGCCATGCCAGGTATGGTGGTAACAAACCACAGGTCAGTCTCCCCAGCAGGTGCTGGAGCTGCTGCCCCAGCCAGGATAGACGCTTTCCCACAGGCAGAGCCTCAGACCATGGATGCAGCCCTCCCAGCCCCAGGCTGCAGGGAACACCTTGTGTCTCTCTGACACCAGGAGCAATAGTCCTGTGTCCAGTGCAGGCTTGGAGGACCTGTGCTGCCTCCTGCTGGAGGAGTTACACGGAGAAGTGAGCTGGCTGTTCATCAGAGAAGATAAAAGGGAGATAAACAGGATCTCTTCTGAGATGCAGCAGCTTGAAGAGCATCCGTCTCCACCTGCAGCGGAGATGCAGGCAGTATTAAGATGCATTAAGATGCAGTATGGGAGATGCACCCAGGTATTAAGATAAGGGCAGCATGCGGAGAAGGTGAAGGGTGGAAGCTGATGACTTCTGACTTCAGTGGGAAAGCTTCTGCCCCACATTAAAGCTTACAACTGTGGAACAGATTCACCACCCTCAAAGTGGAAGAGGACCCAGATATGCCTTCAAGAAAAGCATATGGGCCACCTGACTATAAACCATGCAAGGCCACCAGGACGAAGTGGTAAGAGATTGTAATGGGCAGCTCCCAGCTGTGGGGGACAGAGACACCCATCTACTGACCTGGCCTATCACCAAGAGCTTTGCTCTTTGCTAGGGTTCTGGGTCCATCGTGTTGTGAAGGAACTGTCAAAGATACTATCCCCTCTTGTTTTTCCATATGGGCACCAATGATGCTACCAGGGTGACAAACAAATGGATGAAGCCCTCTAAAGATAGGATAAGGCCCTGGAGTGAAAATAGACCCAAGAAAACTGGTTCATGTTCAAGGATCACCTCCTCCAAGCTCAAGAGAAGGCTATCCCAGCAAGTAGAGGTCAGGCAAAAATGCCAGGAGGTCTGCATGGGTGAGCAAATTGCTCCTGGCAAAACCCAAAGAAAGGAAGCACACAGAATGTGGAAACAAGACAGGTAATGTGCGCTGAATATAGGGACATTGTCTGAGCATGCAGGGATGAGGTTAGGAAAGCTTAAGCCCAAATGAAATTGAATCTGTCCAGGGGTGTCAAAGGCAACAGAAAGCTCTCTGTAAATACACAGGTGACAAAAGAAAGGCTAGGGCACACTGATGAAGGATATGGGGGACCTGGTGACAGGACATGGAAAAGGCTGAGGTACTGAATGCCTTCTTCACCTCAGTCTTCACTAGCAATACCGGCCTTCAGGAATACTAGGCCCTAGAGACCTGGAAGAAAGTCTGGAGTGAGGAAGATTCTCTTTCTTTGTAGAAGAGGATCAGGTCTGAGGATGCTTAAGCAAACTAGACTTATATAAGTCTGTGGGTGCTGACTGTATGTACTCATGAGAGACCTGGGGGTGCTGGTGGACACTAAGGGTTGAACATGGGCCAGCAATGTGCCCCTGTTGAAAAGAAGGCCAGTGGTATCCTGTGTTATGGGCTGCATTAGCAGAAGTGTTGCTAGCAAATCAAGGAAGATGATCTTTCGTCTTTACTCAGCAATGGTATGGCCACATCTGGAATACTGGGTCCAGTTCTGGGCTCCCGAGTGCAAGATAGACATGGACACATTGGAGAGAGTGCAGCAAAGGGCCACCAAGATGATGAAGGGACTGGAGCAGCTCTTCTAGGAGAAAGGACTGAGCGAGCTGGGACTGTTCAGCCTGGAGAAGAGAAGGGTCAGGAGGTCTCATCAATGTATATAAATACCTGCAGGGAGGGTGCAAAGAGGGTGGTGCCAGGCCTTCTCCAGTCATGCCCAGTGGCAGGACCAGAGGCACTGGACACGAGCTGTGGGAGTGGCTGAACACTAGCGCTGGTTGCCCAGAGAGGTGGTGAAGTCTCTGTCCTTGGAGATAATCAAAAGCCATCTGGGGATGGTCTAAGAACTGGCTCCCGGTAGCCCTGCTTGTTGAGGGGGCTGGACCAGATGGCCTCCAGAGATCCCTGCCAACTTCAGCCATTCTCTGGAACGATAAGGAATTAATTACATTGTATTTTCTGATTATTCTTTATATCTTATGTTTATTTTATAATCCATCATACTATATCATGTACATATAGTACTGCTACAGTCTTTATTTATGCTGACAAGACACATTTTCCTTGTCTATTTCTTGGAGCAGAGGCTAGTGCATTGTACTCGATGTTTAAAAGTAGTTTGCAGCTTTTAAAAACAACGTAACAGGCAGGCAATAAAAGTAGTTCAGCAGCCCCATCTCTCAGTTCTTGAACATTTCACTGTGACTGGTAACCAGGCTTATGCTAGCTGAATTATCTTAAACAAGGTAATACGAAAGTGTTCAGCCAAATGGGAGGGGAGATTGCTGTGATATGGTTATGAAGCTCAAGAAAAGAGCACTTTTGTAGGAGGCCAGAGGGGGAATGCTAGGACAGTTCAGTGCAGGAAAACATGGTTATAGTTGTATGTATTTCTCTAAGTTCAGAGAATGAGTCTGGAGTGACTGATGTGCTAACATTGACTGGTTAAAACTGGCTAAATTTTACATTTACTGCAAACGGTGACATTTCTAATGCAAGATGGGAAGTCTGGCAGTTTTCCATCCTTCTGAAAAATCTTCTGAATGAAGAAGGAATACTTTGTTCTGTTATATAATCTTCACACATTGATTTTTGATTTTTTTATTTTTTTTTAAGATGCTGTGGTTTGGCCATCTGGCTGCCTCTCACTTCTTCTCTATTGAAGCAAACAAGATAAACTGTTGAAAAGACCAATATTTAGAACATTATTGAATCTCGAAGACATTCATGCTCAAGTTTCTCACTCTTCTGATAAGCTTTGTTGGAAATAAAACAGGCTGGAAATTATTGCACGTGACTTTATCAGTGTTTACTTACTGTGATGGGAATTTCACGAATTTCACAGTGTGAGAGCCTCAGTCTCTTTTCAAATAATGATCTCACACTAAAACCAGATTGCCAAAGCTATGCATAGATCCAAAACAATATTTAAGCTCCTAATGTCTGTTTAAGCCCACAACTTTCTATCAATTTCCTTAACTAGACAGTAGTATCCTAAATATTCTCTTGTTTCTGTGACTAGTTATCTAATGATAGTAATAGGCAACAACTCCTTGAGAAGAATCTGTGTGGAGTATGTACCTAAATCTGTAATTTCCCATCTATTAATGAAACATGTTGGGGTGGTTCATGTAACAGATAAAAACTAGTTGTCATAATCTATTTAAAAAATGTTAATTGTTCAGAAAGAAATAAGATGTGGTATTACATGCCAAAAATGGACATCACTTGCTTCAAGTAATTTACAACCTGACGGCCAGTTACCTCAAATGCATATGGATTATTTTCTCATAGATAAAGAGCTGTATCTTTTATACATCTCACAGGTAAAGACCAGTGTCTTTTATACATCATATAAATTATATATATCATGAAATGTCACTAAAGTGCTGGGTGAACAGCTCATTGCATCCATTTTCGGTCAGTTGCTGAGGTGAGTGGCTTGCGAGAGGGCGCCTGCAACACCGGATCGGAGCGGGGGGAGGTCA
>JAOSLQ010049308.1:0-22790 GCA_025629905.1 Lorius lory
ATGGCAGGGGGGTTGGAACTAGATGATCTTAAAGGTCCTTTCCAACCCTAACTATTCTATGATTCTATGATTCTGAAGCCCTGCCCAGGCCATCTCTTACACTTCACTGTCTTTTTTCCTTGAGACACGCTGAGCCTGAGTCAAATAGTCAGGCTTGCAGGTGTGCATGGCTCCATTGCCACTGCTGGAGCTGTGTGAGGGCAGATAATGTCAGCGAGAGAATTCAATACAAATCAACACATTCATTTTGCTTCCTGCCCCAAACTCAAACCCGTTAGACAGTATAAAATGCAGACTTACGAAAGAGGTTGGTGTTTTTCTTGACAGTGATGGTAAATCCATTGCCTGGCTGGTGAATCCTGAAGAAGATCATTACCACGTTCTGTGATGACCTGATGCTCTTCTGAATATTGCCACTTTCACAAAAGTCTATGTATCTTTCAGAAGTAGGAAGAGGATGGTCCAAGGAACTGGGAAATTTCTCTCCTTTGAGTATCCAGCCATCAAATACCTATAGGGGTTCCATAATCGAAAACAAGGCTTTTGCTTATCTCTCTGTTAGCAGAGAAACATGAAATATTACAGGCAGTGTTTCAGTTTGACACCAGATTGCCTATTAGAAGCCACCAGCTGAAAACAAAAATTCTTTGTGTTTATCAATTTCCTACTATTTAACTAACTATTGAAGCATCAATCTGCATTTAGAAAATATGTACATATATATTTTAGTTTTAATTTTCTTTATTTCCTTCAGGTAACAATGCTGGTCACTATTTTTGAGAGAAGTAGCTCTTTTTTTGCTACAGCATCATCACCTTTACATTATTGTTATTATTATTCGTTACTATTTAGATTTCTGTGTTACTAAGAGAAGTTCTTTACCAGCTTAATTTGGAAGCCACATGAAACATAAGTCACTCTCTCAAACTCGGGGCAGTAAGTCCATTTATCTGGCCTGAAATTTTCCACCATTCATGTTCTGCAGCTTGTCATTAAAGACCTGGATGCCTTCCAGAGGTATTGGAATACAGTAAAGCTTTAGTGAGGAATTATTGGCAGAGGTATAGCTCTCTCCTGTTTCTCCCAGCTCATCCTAATCACTAGAAAGCAGAACAAATGCTGCCTACTTGGCAGGACCTTAAACAGCAACCTCTACAAATCTCTCCTTCACAACAAAAACAGCAATGATTTGCCCTCCCTGTCTTCAGGAAAATGTGTCAGAACTAGAAATCTGTATTAAATTCTAGCATAGCTGCGCAGTTGCCTGTTTTGATTCCCTCCTAGCAGCTCTCTCCCAGTAATTCCTTCAATGGTCCAGTCGGTACCTGGAAAATCCTGCAACTAGATTCTGCCATTGCTTTAGTGAGTAATCTTAATGTATGTGTAGGAATTCCTCGTGATAAAAAATGCAGGATCAGTCTCTAGATTTGCTAGAACTATAAATTTTCTGAAGTAATGAGACGTGGGTTCTCAAATTACACAAGGGAAAAGCTGCCTGCATAAATACAATGGTTTAATGCAGAAACTGGGACACCATGATCAAAAGAGGGAACCCTTTATAAGGCCTCAAATATTTTTTTTATCCTCCATAAGTGACTGTAAGTCTAGGTACAAAATTCTTGGACCCAAACCAAGCTGAAATCAGCCTCCCTGTAACAACATTGGAAGAGATCATAGCCAGGGGTATGGGAGGGACAGGATTACCCAGGAGGAAAGCAAGCAGGGGGACAGCACCTCTCCAAGAGAGGGACAAAAGGAAAGGGCTGAAGGGGAGCCTTCCACCTCCCAGAGCTTAATTTGCCACTGGGTGGGATAGGGTCTGTGCTGTGCACAACCACCACAGTGTAAATAGCAGAGTGCAAGGTGCAGGGAGCAGCCTTCTCTGCAATCCTGACCTGAGTTCAGATCTTGATCAGTGCTTTGCCTGCCAACAAAATGCACTGGTGAAGATTTTTTGATACGGGAATATAAATGGCTCTGAGTCACAAACCTCCTCCTGTTCAGGGCAAACACCCTGGAAAGCTCTAGTGGGGCCATTTGAAAGAAAGCCTGCAGTGATCCACTCATTAATAAGCTGCTGTTAAGTGACCTGCAAGCAGAGATCCTGGAGCAGTAACAGCCATTCAGAAAGCTGCATCATTATCTGGAGGGCTTGTGCGCACTGAGAAAACCCTGTTCATGGGGCTGATGGGCTCGGCTTGTACTGACCGAACTTCAGTCAGTCCCCCAGGTGTGGACACTCAGCAGAGGTGCTCCTGGAAAAGTTCAGGAGGGCTGGTGCTGCGGTTTAGAGAGGGATCCTCAGCCTGCATCCGACTATGCTTTACGGGGTGGTAATGCGGG
Organism: Lorius lory; assembly: GCA_025629905.1. NCBI lineage: Eukaryota > Metazoa > Chordata > Aves > Psittaciformes > Psittaculidae > Lorius > Lorius lory. The sequence continues at coordinate 2,344 of JAOSLQ010049308.1, forward strand.
AGACATACCCAAAGTGCCTTAGGCAGGAGAAACAGCTGTCCCGGAGACAGCTGCTTTGTGAGAGCCTGTTCTACACACAGAAATGCACACACACTCATGCACACACGCATTCGCCTGCTCCTTCCACACGTAGAAATGTCTGACATGTCGGGAAGGTGACGCGCAGCAGAACTTGCCAGCCTCTTACCTTCAGGAAATCGCCCCCTTTGCAGTCGATGTTTACAAGGTCATAGTCAATCATGATGAGCTCCTCGGGCTCCCCGATGAAGAAGGTTGCACAGTGCAGCTGCGGTTGATCTGCGGTGAAGGTGAACTGCCCCTCTATACTCAGCATGTCAATGCACCCTGCAGAAACACAGACACGGGGCTGCTGCCTCATCCTGCTGCGGAGGGAGACTCAGTGCCAGCACCCGTGGCACAGGGAATGGAATGGTGGGGAGAGACCCACATACTGAGACCTGGCTAGTGGTGAGGAGAGGGAGACCCAGATGAAGCAATTAGGAGCCTGCTGAGCATCAGGGGATGCTCTCAAGTGTGAGCACAGGCATGTGAGGGGGAGTGCAGGGGGAGATGACAAGTCAATGCATCTCTGAGCAGAAAACTGTATGTGTACAAGTGCACAAAGACCCTGCTCCTTCAGATTTCCCTCTAATCACAGCTTCTCCACCTGCCCTGGAGATCTGATAATTCCCAGGGACATGGGTGGCCAATCCCCATCCTCCCATTATGGGGGACCCTCAACTCTGAGCCCCAGCCTCTTCTCAGAGCCTCATTTCAATCACTCTGCCTCAACCACAGTTTTCCCAACACTTTAACACTTTGTTATCCTTCTCCCCCCCCTTGCAGAAAGTGCCTGCAGCTCTATCACTCCCAGATAGCCCCGTTCCCCTCCTTGTGCCCTGAGCTCCCCCCAGTACTCTCCAACCCACTGATGGTCCCCACCAGAGCACCAAAGAAACTCACGGAGCGACCGCCGGTAGACCTGCCCTGCAGACAGCTCTCGCTTCAGATCTTCACTGAGGAGCAGGAAGGGCTCATCTTCACCAGCATCCCTCACCTGGTGAAGGAAAGAAGGCAGGAAGAGTCTGGGACAACGTGAAATGCAGCCCCCTCCCTGCACCTCTCAAGACCAGGCACCAGCAGTTTAAATCCCTCCTCCAGAAGCAGTGCAGCTGTGGAAGAGCTCCGTCAGAAAGCTGCCAAGCTGAAGTAGAGGGGAGCAAACCTAGCACCTAGGAGGTGAGCCCAGAAAATCTCAGATCCTCAGTAAAAGTGCAAATTTGGGAAAAGGGATAAAGAAACTGGGGGGACAAGGTGATGGTATGGGACTACTGCATTAAATGTTACCCAGGTGTATGTTTAAGGAGGAGTGGGAATAGGAGGAAAGAGAAGAAAAAGAACAATGCTTGAAACCTGGGAGTACAAGTTAGAAGACAGCAGTAAAAAGCACAGAAAAGTGCCCCATTGCTCACCTCTAGGTATCTGGTTTCCCCCTTGGAGGCTGCCAGGAAGATGAGAATGAAGTGGCACTGAAACTGGAACGCAGACGGCATGCTGACACCTCCTCTGGCAGCCTTCCCTCTCTCCCCACAGCCAAGCTTCTCCCGGTCTGCGCCAGCAGGCAGGAGCCGCTGGGGTATCTTGGAGAGACTCTTTTTATAGAGCTGTTGAGATGGGAGGCACTTGGTCTCTGTACTGATAGGGTAACCTATGGTAACTGAATTCCTCTCGCAGTGACACAGTACGTGGGCATGACGAGGGTCCAAATCACAGCCACAAATTTTCAAGCCGGTTGAACTCCCCTCACTGACAGATGTCTTTTATCTCTCTGGTGGAGATGAAAAGCTCTGGGGAGGAGAGCCTGTCCCATGCAGTTGGAACACTCACACCGTGTTTTTAGTTCCAGTTACTCCAAGAGAGGAATGAGGAGCATCCCTCCCTCCTCTTCTGCTGTTTTCCCATGCCAGGGCATTTCAGACCCGCAGGGCTCCCTTCCTTCCTCCTGCTGCTTTGTGATATGCATCTCTCCACAGCACCTGTGCCAGAGGTTTCCCACTGGCCAGGCCTGGGTAGCACTCTACATCCCAGCCAGACTTGGAGCCTGGGGCAGCATTGTCCCAGGGCCAGGGGACCTGCTGGCTTCCAGGTCCTGTGTCAGCAACTTTGGCACAAGGACAGGCAAAGCCAGACAGCCCTCCCCACCAGATAACAGCTTTCATACAGAAATTAGGAAAACTTGGGGCTCCCAAAGGCATATTCCCCGCAGAACAGCTGATATTGCTCCAGACCAGATTCTGAAGGGAAACGTGAGAAAAACCTTCCAAAGATGACCCTGGGAATGGACATTCATAACTCTACTGAGTACTAAATATCGTTAATTCAGCAGATCTACTAACTGTAGGGAACATTCTTGTTTTCCTCTGACTCTGGATCAATACTCTGCAGACAATAATGACCCTTTCCCCATCTCAGGCTTCTTGCTAATGTCACCTTCTGCTCTATGCTGTCAAATTATCATTTTGGTTCATCAAAACTTAGAAATATGTTTGTAATATGATCCAGAATTCAAAGCTTTAAGTTTGCTTCTTCTGATTTCATTTTTAGGGCTTACGATAGAATATTTGCTGTTTCACCAAACTTGTTGGTCAAATAAAGAGCAAATATGTAAATCTTGTTCTGCCTGTACGGCTGTGGCTTTGCCTGTATTATGCTGTAATTCTTATTCTTAGAGTTTACTTTAATGTAAACTATAATATTCTATATCTGCATGGCACTTCGGTGAATTTGCCATATCTGTGTGGGTTTCAGGAGCACAGAAATACTTAGGAAATGGAGAACATATTATTTTTGAACTTGGACATCAAGTTGCATTCAAAAGCTGTTAAAACTGATCTTGAGAACTGTGGTTAATTACTGCATGAACCAAGACTTTAGGTATGTGCCTTGAACTGTTTAAACACTGTTTTTAGGAAAGTTTTATCAGAGGATTATCCAAGGGAATTTGGAATCTGAAAAATCCAAAGTCCTATGGGAATTACAAGTTTTGTTGGAAAACTGGAGGGTTTAGTTCCAACTTGCATTAGAGGACGGCTGGGAGGGTAATCAGAATGGGGAGAAGCACTCTTGTGATCACCAGGATCCTGTGGGACCAGGAGGGGCTGCGGTGCAGCCTAGCCTCGTTCATGCTTCTTATCACATGTTCACTTTCTGAAGAGGTGAAGGATGTTAGAATTACAGCAAGACGCCTTCACTCCCCGTCTTCGAGGCACTTCGCAGAACACAGTCCCAGTTCTGGCTGGGGAGTCCCGCTTCCCCTTCTGGCCCTCAGCTTCAACCTCAGATGCTGAGTCCTTGCCTGTCTCCAGTAAAGGAGAGAGAGTGCTTGGTGGCATGAGAATTTGACCAGTTACAGAAGTTACAACTCCAAAAACCAGTGAAGAACAAATGACACTGCTACTAAATCAACACAGCTGTCTAATAAACCACCTATGGGGTGATCTACTCAGAATAAAACATACCAACAGCAATTTCAACATATTTTAAACTCTTGCACATGAATAGCTGAGGTCTGGGCTAGCATAGCATTTGCTGGTGGAGGTCCCAGACAAGCAGGTGGTCCCAGGGGCTGAGGGACATCCCAACAGATGAGGTATGGGGACTGTCCTTCTCCAGCCAACAAAGTGGAGAGATGAAGGATAGGAGCCACCTCCACGTTTGTTGCAATTTCTTACTCACATGGCACCTATGGAGGCTTTACATTTCCTGCGCAGGAGTTTGCTCTGAGTGTTACAAATATTCTGTATAACATTAGTGCAAAAGTTAAACTCACCTCTTGCTGTGGATGTGGAGCTTGGGTGTAACAGGGGCACTAAGGCAACCTGTCATCTACTCTGCATCATATTCCACTTTGCATTTTGGTTGTGCCCTCAGCAGGAGCCAATGAAGCCAATGACATCCTGCTCAGCCTCATCACAAAGCCTCCTAGTGCCCAGGATAATTGCTTGTGTCCTCAAACACAGGGCTGCCCACAGCTCCCAGATTCCTATATGCTTCTGTTTGCACAGCTCCAGTGTCTGTGGAAGACAAGTATTTGGGATGGGAATAAGAACCACACACAGAGAGGCGCAGCTGCTGCCGCCAGAGGCTGTGCCTCAGAGTGCCTCCACAGCTGACTCAGGTGGAGCCTGGGCAGATAGACCCACAAAGTGGACCAGTCCCAGGGAAAGGAGGGGGCTCATCTCCCAGCACATCATCCTGGCTGCCAGAGAATGAGGGAGGATGGGGGGCACCTCCTTAATCAACACTGCTGCTTCCTCACAGGTTATTACAGGTCCCCTTCCCCTCTGTACCTCCCAGCACAGATGCCCTCGTTTAAGGCCACTGGCAGAGACTGATCTCTTCAGGAGATGAGATTGTGACTAACAAAGCAAACTAAAATCAACAGTTTAGTTAGGGTTCAAAACATCCCTGAAGCATTCCAGAACAGAAAAGCACCTTCAATGTGATACAAACCCTTGGGCGAATGGGGAGGGTGTCATCTCTCTTTTGTGGGGTTGAGTCATGTTAACACATTGTAGGACTAGTTTTTTCATTAATATCACATTATGTAACACAGTAAAATCCATTCCCAGTCTGACCTTCTTGTGGCTTTCATGCTACAACACCTTGACTCTGCTAGCAGCCATAACCCAGCCTGGGAACAGCCTGTTTCCCTGGCAGAAGTGGTGGGATAAAATCATAGAATTGTGGAATAGTTTGGGTTGGAAGAGACCTTCAAAGGTCATCTAGTGCAACTCCCTGCAATGAACAGGAGCAAAAAGATGGTCTTTTGGATGCTGTCATGCTGATGAGAAGCTGGGCTGTGTGCAAGGTATCACCCACCAGGCTCTTCTATGGATCAGGGAGGGTATTGCTAGGACACCCCAGCCTTTGTGGAGCCTTGGGTTGTTAAATGAGTGCTGATGGACAGGCTTTTTGCACGGCCCAGCTGTGTGCTTGGGAGGACCCCCCTGCCCCTTGGTGGGAATCCTCATGCTCAGAGCTTGTAGGTGTCTTGTCAGCTATTGTAGCAGAGGAGAGATCCCAGCTGCAGTGAGAGGTAGAGAAAACACAGCTGAATAAAGACAGTAGTGAAACAAACCCTGTTCACCCTCCTCCATGGTGATTAAGTGATACCCTGTGCTATAATACAAGTGGTAAAGGCAGTTTATTCCCTCAAGGGTAAGGTAGTGGGTATAGGAAGATCGAGGATGTTCTTGGCTATCTTAATGTGCAGTGTTTGAGCTACAGACACTCCCCTAGGGATCCCTCCCTCATGCATAAATGACACAGATGTTATGAACCCTTTCTGTTCTTCAAAGGGTCCCTTGAGTCACCAGCTCACTAATGCAGCCCCCTGACATGCTTTAATTCCTGCAAAAAGCCATTTTATTTCAGCACTCACTTCACCACAAACACACTCCAGGCTGTGGCCACCATTCCTTTCACTCAACGTGGAAATTTCACCTGCAGCACATCTCAGCCTGTACCCCAGGTGAAAGGGATAAACCTGGAGACTCCAGAGAACCTGTGCAACAAACCACAGCTCCTGGATTTGCTAACAGCTATGTGTTGAAAACCATGAACTCCTGGTTCAGGCCACACTTCTTATCCTCCAGAGCACTTACCTCCTCAGCTGCAGCCCGACTGCTGGCAGAAGCAGCTAGAGCAAACCAAACCTTGCTCTAGTACCTGGACCTTAAATAAGTTATTTTTCCTGTGTAGGCACAACGTCATGCAGGCTCTGACTGCACAGGGAGCAACCAGCCGCTGCACATCCCATGGGGGCTGCACTGCTTGTCTGTGCCTTGTGGTTTCTGGAATTGACAGGAGCAGCAGCGAGTCCACAGTGCTGCAACACCAGCTGCTCAAGTGAAGAGGATTTCTCCTGCCTCGGGTACTCCATCCTTTGCTGTTGATGCTTGATTTTTCACTGCTGCTTTGAGCTGGCTGCAGGGATGTGGTATGGGGTGATGCGCAGTGTGAGACATCTGGCTGGACTTCAAACTCCCTAACATGCCAGCTGCTAAACACCGTGCTGAGCTATGTTTACTTGCCCTATGCTCATCCCCACTGTAACTCAGAATTAATTCAGGGACTAGCTTTTTCATTCCCCCATGGTGTATGGGAGACATAGTACTAGCCAGTCCTTGCTTTTTACCATGTGGCTGCAGGTCTCACACTGATGTCCATGTCTTTGCATGGTAGGAGATTGCTGCACATCACTTGTATTTAGTTATACAAGCATAGCATTCAACTGCTGGCAAACCCTTCAGTATATTACTCCTGAACAGTGGGATCAGTTAGCCCAGATTAAGGCAAGAAAGAAACGTAGTGTCTCTCAAGTGTCACAATGCTACAGTGAAAGCTAAACTTTTGGTCATTGCTAAATTGCATGTTAGCAATAACCTATTGCTCTGATATAATGCCACAGAAAAGGAAGTAAAGGGGAAGCTATATGGCAAATCACAGCCCTGGAGGTCATTAGGAAACCCTATCCTTGATACAGACTCACACAAGACTACACTTCAAAAACTCTCTCAGATCAAGAAGCTGGAGCTGAATGTATATGGGGCTTCTGCTTCTGGTCCCCTTTCCTTATACTGTAAGTCACCAGAGATCACATTTTCTGCTTCATTCTTTTACTCTTGTGTTGGTTTCAGTGTCAGACAGGCTCCTCAGCAGGTCGTGATCCAATCTGAGCCCAAGACTCCTCCTCCTCTGGTCAGTGGGCATCTCTGCCACTGACTTCTGTTGTTACCCATCTGCCCCAGCTCTGTGTTGAGTATGACAATCTTCTTCCAAGCCTTGCCATACATCTCTCTGTAATGACACTTCTATTACTTCTTTCTGTGTGCCTAAATTGGCTTTAAATAGAGCTGAACTTTCTGTAAGGTGAAGTAAGCATAGCTTGTTAACTCTGGGCAGTTTGACACAAGAGATGTGAGATTTGTCATGTTGAGTGGTTTAGAGAAATGACAAACGCATGTGATTTATGAACTGAAAGCCTATCAGCATCATGCAGGCTTGATGATAAGTGTTGCATTAACACTATTTATGGCATTGAATAAGAGCAAGGACTGTGAAGCTTGCAGTTTAGCAGGTTACAAATAATCAAGCAAATGTTATATTCAGACACCAAGATTACCTTGAGGGCGGTTATCACTACCAGCTCTGCCTGTGACTCAACCCAGTGTCTACACAAAAGAGTCAGGGCCAAGAAGTGAGAACAAGGAAAAGTTTTCTTGCAGGAAGGAGAGAAGATGTGGGAGGGCTGGCAAAGGTGCATGCCATCACTCTGGCATTAAGAGTGGTGCTGGACATTTGCCGAACTGTTTGCTTTCAGCCTGGGCCTGCCTCTGCTGTGGATCTCCCCCACAGTACCTCCTCTCTTGAGGGCTTGTGTAGGAAGACCTCAACACCAGAGCCACACACAGGCATCAGTAAGGCTCCCAGGCAAGGGACCTTGGTACATGCCTCCTTCAGTCAATGCCTGTGGACCAAAGTCGGTGATGTTTGCCTTTGCTTTTCTGCAAGGGCACTGGGACTGATCATAGCAGCCGCTGCAGCTGGCAATCTCCTTTCCAACACATGGCACAGTTATTGTGGATGGACTTTGCTTGGAGGCATACCTCTCACAGCCCATGTCAGGTTCTGTGCTGGATGTGCAGAGAACACAGTGCTGCAGCCTCTTCCAGTGTATCTGCAAGCTTTTCCCAGTGTACCTGCCTCAAGCATCAGCTTCTGTTCTTCTGCTCCTGAATTTCCTGTTCAGCTCTGGGTTACTAGAACATTTGTCACTTTGATTTCAACAGTGAGGTCACTTTATTATGCAGAATACGATTTCCAGATGTATTGAGAAATCTTAGTATTGACACATCACATAACAAATTTTGGGTCACTGAGAAGAGCAAACTTTATCTTTGACAAAGCACCATTTTGACAAGTGATACTTTGAGGTATTTTTTCCTATTCAAGGACAAGTATTTCTCAGCTGAAGTGACTATCTCCATGATTGAGTTTTTCTTATCCAGGAAAAACTGTGATTTAACACAATTGTCTTTGCTAGTGTTAGGCATCACAGTAATGGGCTCATTTCAGAAAACTGTGGAGTGTTAACACAATTCAGCTAGTCAATGAGTCAGATACGAGATGTCAGCATACCCAGCATAATGATACATTTATCCTTTTAACTGCTCCTACCACTAAGTCCTTCACTTTTCACATGCATGTGATTCCTTACTACTTACCTGTAGTACCATATAGGCTGTGCCATTTTGATCAGTTAGGCTCCAAACACTTATAGGTGAAAATACTGGAATATTTTGTGTACTGAAGTGTATATTTTGTGTATTTTTGTGGTTGTGTGCATGTGTGTTTGAACATTGAAGGACTTTGAGATCATCTGGTCAGCATTTTTCAACCTCCTGAAGTCTAAAGGCAGCTTCACCTTTGACAGCAATGTCCTAGACAATCTTTACTTTGGGTCTACCAACAGGCTTTTTCATTTCAAACAGAAACTGTACTTAGCTTTCAAAGGCTGATGATTCTCCTTCATGTAATGTTACTCGTGGGGCACCAAAAATGACCAAAAAAATCTGCCCCGAGTGAAAATTGCAGAATTCAGTCATTACTGCAAGGGCAAAAATAGATTTGGTTTCACCTAGCCAAGGCATGAATGGTTTAATGGGATGGAGCTCTCCAACCCTGCCGTCTCATCCAGCCAATCTTTGCTCAGCCGCAGGGACCTATTTGCTACTGCCACTCAGTGTCCCCAGCCAGAGCTGGGGGAACCTGCATCTTTCTGCAGCATTCCCAACTTCTTGTCATATTTTCAGCCTACAAAACACAACCTAAACTAATGCTCCAGGTGGTTCTGTTGCCTTTTTGTTCTTCGCAAGAGGTTCTACCCACAGTTTTTTCCTGTTGTAGCTTTATTCTGTGTTTCCACAAAGTGTTTTTCTGGGTTCATGCCAATGCTGGGAATGTAGAGTCAGAGCAACACATGGAGTTTTGAGGCAGACTCCACAGATGGGTATTTGAGAGCTACATCATGAAAACTTGCTCTGCAACCCTTGAAGTTAACCGGGACCTGACAGGACAGCTTAGAATTTAAGGCAGATGTATCTATCACAGGAGCATTTTTCCACTGATTTTCTCCAAAATACTTGTGCTCTGAGCAACTGTTCCTCCTGTCTTCCCCTTAGCTGCCTTTGTTGCAACATTTGCAGTTTTACAGACAGGTCCTTATTTAGCCAACCAGCTAACAGAAACACAGCTTTCCATTGAAGCCTAATTTAAAATCTCTCAAGCACATGTCCTCAGCTGTTGCAAAATTATGCCACTAAGTGCAATAGGCTCTGTCATTTTACATCAGCTGAGAATCTACTTGCGAGGGCAAAATAAGTGGATGCAGCTGCAGTTCTCTTCCTTGGGAGTTGCCCCTCGTACACAACTGACTGCAGGTGGCTGAGAGCTGGTATTTAAAAAGGACAAGCTTTAATCTTTTGGGTTTGGGATTTTTTTATTTTTATTTGTTTGTTTTGTTGTTTGTTTTTTTAATTGATGTATCTGGTGAAGTTCAGTCATGTGCTCTCTCTGATAGCTGCCCACGGCCTTTAACCCATCATACTCTAACACAGAGGAACTGACATGGATGGAACTGTCTTAGAAAACACATCATCAGATCATAGGCAAAATGTTAACGCTCATGCCGTATTGTGTGGCAGAAAGGTAAAATTGAAAATGTGACCCCTTTTTTCTTCAAATAATACAGTGCCATTCAATCGACTTAATTATCCCTAAAGACGCATCTAATAATTGTTGGCCTGTCAATCAAAACTCTTATTAGACATGCACATGACGTCACATCACAGTCTAACAAATCTTCCTGCCAGTCAAAAGGCTTTATATAGATAATCTGATTTTGAAGGCAAGTTTTCTGTTTGACCTTTCACCCCGCTTCTTAGGGGCTGAAACTGGAAAGGAGCTGAGTGTGTTACTGAGATGCGAGGATGGGTTCTGGGCTGTCCTTTAGAGTTTCCCCCCCGGCCATGCTCTGCTTTATGCTGCAGAATGGAGCCTGGAAAGGGGTCTCTGCCTTGGATGGCTGAGTAACCTGGGGTGGGTTTGCATAGCTACAGCAGAGCTCTTCATGCCCTTCTTCTGGCCTGTCTGTACCACAGTGTTAATTCCCTGGCTGCTTGGGGTATCACAAACCCATGCTTCACTGAGATACCTGTGCCAGGTTTTGAGATGATACGGTCCATCCCCTGCACACTGTGCATACCCGCTATGCTGCTGTGGCCATGCAGCCATAGCAGTGATTGCTGTGCTGGGCAAACCCCAGAGCCTTTGTCTCAGGAGGAAATATCTGCCTTGCTAAGTGAAAAGTGTGAGTGCCTGAGCAGAGCAGGCACTGTACTGGCTGCCCAGGGAGTTTGCCAGCCTGTGTGTCAGGGTGCCAAGGGGGAGAAGCAAATGCACTAATAATTACTGCGATTTAAAAGGCAGCTCCATTCAGAATTCTCAGAACAAACAGACAGGCATGTCAAACTGCTGTACTGCACACTGCTCAGGGTGCCATTGTGCCACGCTGAGCAGCTCTGGGCTGTCACACATACGGTATATGCTGCTCTGTGCCTGTCCAGCCTGTGACAGGCTTCGGAGATGCCGGATTCCCTATGCTAGTAAGTGCAGGTTAACATAGATACTGCACGTATTCAAGGTATCCCTGCAAGTGCAGCACCAGATTCACAGACGTAAATATAAAATTGTCACTGTCAATAGCTTTCAATTCTTTCTCAAATAATGTTTGCTGGAAAGCAATTCATGATATATCAGGTTGCTGGAAAGATCACCTGTTCTGTTGGGGTCTCTTACTGTCATTTCTCTCCCCATTCCCACAAGCCCAGGCAACTCTGTTTCTCATCTTTACAAGGAGGAACTGATGTTGTAAGACGATGATTACCCCATTGCGCTTGACACCCTCTACAATGTTTAGAGTGAAAAAGGTTGTGCTTTCCTAGTGGACCTGGCAGGTGAGTCAGAGCATGGAGAGACTGCTCCATTGCAAAGCACTTGTCAAGACAGTGGTGTCATATGAGGCTTTTTGATATCTGCAGTTGGACATCAGATCTGAAGAGGTTATAAATTTATTTACTGATAGTGAATCAAGCTTCTTGTACCCAGCTGTACTGCACTTCAAGTCTCTTTTGAACAAAAGCAAATGGCAGAGGCTGATGCTTTCAAGACAATATCATTTGTCTCTGAAAATCTGCTTTTTAGATGTCAGGCAAAATAATTTCACAATAGCTAGTAAAGATCTTGTCTGGCATCGCTGTATTTTTACTGGTCTTGAATGTAACTTGAAAATATTAAGACCTTATTGTGGTGTTCAATTTTCTATTGATTTTTCAGACAGTCTGATAGCACAAATGATAAAAATGCATGTAATTAGACTTCATTGCTAAAGCCGAGAGACTATGGAGAAAGCCACACAGCAAGTTTCCTCTGCATATGAACATCAAAGTGCTTTCTAGATTCATGAACTACAGGCAAACTCAAAGTCAGCAGGAAAAGTTTCCGTGAACAATGAGAAAAAAAGCACTGCCTTCATGTGTGAAGGAGACATTTTCCTTTTGAAAGAAGCTAAAATCAAAATGTCACATCTGCAGGACAAAGTTGCTGTATTGAGGTTGGCCCTGCAAGCATCATCTTGCATAGCCAGTATAAATGGCTTCAATGCAGCTCTCCTTCCTGATGATTACTCACAGAAAAGAGGATTGCTCACATGTTTTTCTGGTTCAGAGGCAATTCAAAAGTTCTAGGTGATTTTCAGCTATCTTTCTTTGAAGTGGTGTCTACTAATGCAGCACTAGTTGACTCCTGTGGGAGAGGAACAGCAAAGGAATGACCAGCTGGTTCAGTGGACAGCCTATGATTATCCCAACATTAGGATGGCAAGTCCTTTACCCCAGAACCCCAAATTGTGTCAAGGCTTTGTGTTTGCAAGCATCTGAATGTGCTTTGTAGCATTTTCTTCCTATTCTGCTTTGTCTTCAGTCCTCAGTGGCAACGATTTCTTCTTTAAAGCTGATAGAGTTTAACAGTTGTCCTTGCAGTTAAAACAGCAACATGAAAAACCTAACCAACCAAAAACGGTGACTGAGGTTTTATAAAACTTCTGTTGGAATAAAGATCATTTGAGTCATTCTCCTCTGATTCACCCATAGCTCATGTGCAAGCAATCCCCTTCCACAGAGGAATTAGCCTGCACTCAATCCCTAGTAAATTCAGCTGATGAGATGCCTCTGCTGACCCTCCATCATGGCAGCATCTCTCCCTGCCTGATCTGAGGGCATGTTGATGTTGACAGCTGTGATTTAGCATAATTCTGCTTGGTACACAGGCTGCCATGTGTCCAGGGGCTCATCAGGGATAAGCAGAGAGTTCATGAACTTTCTGGAGCTTGCTTCCAAAATGCCTCCTGCTCAAACATCCTAAAGAAGTCACTGGTCCTTACTGGAACAATCTTACTCCTTTTAGCTTGGGGTTCAAGCTTTAAGCTGCTCTTCTCTCCCTTGCTCTTGGAGGTCAGGGAAAAGCTGGGAGACTAGAAACATTCTGCAGGACCTATGGTGAACCATAAAAGCAATCTTCCTTTTATCTGGCTGATAACTCCTGAAATCCTGCTACAACAACTGCAGTGATATTGAGGTGCAAAACATTGCAGGGGGGCAAAAAGCTGTGTAATTGTTGTCAGTTTTACTTTAATATTTTTTGCTGTCTTCCTTTAGAAGATCTTCTGTGAATTCTATATAACTTCTGTCACTAAAGAGTTAAAGAGGCAGCACATTGTGGCTCTGCATTCACTGCTAAGTCACCTTTAGTCTGGGATAACACAATTTTGTGGTGGCTTCACTCTTCAGATGATGTCTATCCCTTGTAATATTTATTAGATCTTATAGAATCCCCTTCTTATAATAAATTATATCTTCTTAATGATATGTGATTTTATACAAATATTACAGTCTTTACTGAATGATGTCCATGGATATAGGAAGGAGACACAAGTGAAATGCATTCTTCAGCTGTTGCCCAGCAGGACACGTCTTCACTGGGAGATGTTTCTTTGTATTAACCTCTTACACAAACAGCAAATCTTTATTTAATTCAGACACCTTTTATTATAGTTTGATGTTACCATAAAACAAAGAAACAAAGAGAAATCTCCATGCAAGAAAGAAGGCACAGCACCCTGCCGCTGAGGATTTGTAGTGGTTTGGAAGTATGCTTAATTCAAACAAGAGTGCAGAAGTACTTTTAATTCAACCCAAGAGCAGGTTAACACTGAAAGCGATTTTTTTTCTACTCTCTCCAACCCTGGCCATGGGGTCCAATTGCTCCTTTCACACTGCTTCTATGCAGTGTGTTGGATCACTGTAAGATGAAATCATTGTTCCATAAGATGACTCACATTACAAAGATGTACCCTGAGACCCTATCATTAAATCCCCCAGAAGTGGTCCTTTAAATGTCCTCCTCTTAAGGGTGCCAGAATTGTGAAAGCAGAAGGCATTTGCATTTCCCCTGAAGACCCAGTCCTTCCATCAGCCCTCAGAGCAGTTTGCTGACTAAATCTTCTATGCATTTGAATAATTTAACATATGAATAAATTCATTTATGCTGAATGAAGAGGTGGACTACTGGGATGCAGTAATGCCAACACAACAAAATTGAAGCAGGGGAGGTAGAGGAAATGAACCCGTAACAATGGCAAGCGGTACCGTCTGCTCCAGCACCAGGAGACAGCTGTGACCACATCTGAAATACGAGAGTGTGGGGAGGTATGGAGCAGCATCTAAAAGGGCTTTAGAATTAGCAGAGCTGAGCAAAACCCAAGCTGGATTTTGTGAGCTGCAAGAAATGTGATTGTTATAGAATGACTGAAAATTTAATTGCAAGTTTTATGTCTCATTCCAAATTTTCGAATTCAGAAAGTACGTAAGTAACATTCCTGTGCCTTTTACTTTCCACTGGCAGTTAAGAAATAGATGTTTCAGCTTCTGCCAAATGATCTGTCACACCAAGCCCTTGACCTCGGCAACTGATAAATGCACATTACAGATGCATGCAGCACAAAACCTGAAAATATTAAAAGCCAGATCTCAAGTAGTGTAAACTGGCATTGGTCCAGCTTACACCAGCTGCTGATCTGCTCTGTAAATGTCTTAGAGCAGTAACAGTTGGAGGGATGATGGTTTGCATTCACTAAATGCTGATGAGGGCTACCTAACTAGGCATGCTTTGCTCACATTTGTGTATTAAGCATTTTTAAAATCCCTCTTTTTTCAGCTGTTCTTCAAAGAAATCATTGCATGCCACAGTCAAAGCAGCAACCAGAATGACAAATTCATGAAAATCCACTTCATTGTCTTTGTTGGAGTCCAGATCTTTCATAATCTTATCAACCAGATGCGGGTCCTTTTGGCCCTAAAGAGAAAAAAAAGTGTCTTAGCTGTGCAGATCCAGAATGAGGAGCTCAGACACACCCGGCAGTGCAACCCACTGCTATGTTACAAGCCCCGGCGCTATTAAATAAAAGCCTGCATGTAGTATGCACCTGAATATTAACATGCCACTAGCCACAGCATTAAAAACATAGGTCTGGAGTCCCAAAAGTGCACAGCAATAGAGATCAAAGACAGCACAGCTTTTAGAAGAAATGCAGGTACTATATAAACTCTGAAATGAATCAAACAGATTTCATGAGCTGCTAAGCACTGCTTTCTTTTGACAAGATGGATGTATAATGTGCATTTCTCTGTATCATCCGTTAACAAACAGTACTTAAATTTTCAATCTGACCATAAGTGGTAGTATTACACATCCATTCATCACATTCAGAAGATATCTGCTTAGCAAAAAATCACATCCTATTCAGTGTGAATAAAAACAGTGAATGTTGTAATGATCAATCAATAGCCAAGGTTAAAAGAAAATCCAGTCCGAGGAAACGGACATAATGTAAAAAATCCTGCTGATGATTATAGTGTCCACAACAATTTTTACAGTTAAGAGGATACAGAAAGCCAACTATGAATCTGGTCATTGTTCCATTAAAAGCACCCATGCTGTGTAATGCAGAACATAACAAACAGGCGAAGAGATATTCAGATGAACAGCTTACTGCTGAAAGGGCTTTCTTATCATCTCTGTGCATGGAACACAAGGAGCTGTACTGTGTCTGTAGCTACTGTGCACAAGCTACTTTCTTGTCTCATGAGAACTGGTTGCTCGATTTAATTCTTTGAAGGACTTACTTGTATCTCATTATTAAAAATGAAAAAATTAACAAAAAATTGATTGAAGACTCTTTTAGCATAAATTTTATTATTATTTCTCAGCAGCCTTTGTCCTCCTGCTATGAAGCACAGAGAAGTAAGTAGAGCAAGGTAAGAAAGGTACCTCTCTCTGTTGCTGGTGGCACAAGGCAGAGCACCAGGGCTGGACAACCCTCTGAAAACACACTTCTCTAAGGGGACCTTGATCTCATCCCCTTCTGTCTGGCAGGATGTGCCTTTCAGAAGGAAATCCTATTCCTGAACACTCGGGTAGCTGCTTCTCCCACCCATGAAACTAAATCAAGATGTTCAGGAGCTGCATCTTACTGAAAGGAAGTCAGTGAGCTCGCTGGTGAGGAGCTCCTTGAGTTCTCCTTTACTGAGCTTGTATCTGTCTCCTTCTTTGCCAGAGTAGTGATGGAAAATCCTGATCAAGGTGTCCATCGCATCTTCCAGCGGTGTGGACATAACAATGAGAGGGAGATCTGTAGGGTAAAGACCCAGAGTCAGTGACATTGTGCAGGAGCCAAACCAAAGGCTGGTCTTAGGGAAGGGATGGAGAGCTAGCTGAAGAAAGAAATTGTTGCCAGAACTGAAAAAAAAAGAGTTTTCAGTGATCCATTCTCACAGCTGTGTGTGAGCAAGGCTAGACTGTCATTAAAAAAGCATTGTCGTGAACTCACTAGCAATTGCTTCAAAAAAGGTAAATGGAAAGGAAGGTCTTTATAAGACAGTGATCTACTGTGCATCATTTCACAAAGCTACTGTAAAATGAAATGTCTCATACCCATAGCTGAAAGCACAGGAAAAATGAAGGCATAACCTCCTACCTGTTCATTCAAAAGTTTTCTCGAGAAAATAAGATCAAGAAACAACAGCAGTCAAAGTGGATGAGTTATACAGAATGCTCCACACCAGTTTCTTAAATGGTTAGGGGAAAATCACCAGTAATAAGTATAGAAGCATCAGCTTTTGATTTATGCAGTTGTGTTTGCTTGGGCTGATTTTTTTTTCTTGTAAATTACCTGAAATAAACAGGGCTAGGCATTGCTGAGGGTTTACTTCATAGAGCATGCAGTAAGAAGGTACACAGGGAAGAACCACCAAGAAAAAAGGTGGAAATACAATTAGCTGCTGAGTAGCTGACTCAAAAATTAACTTAAAATAGAAATCAGGTGAAAGGGAAACATTATGTTGATTAAGGCCCAGGAGAGATTAAAAAGCCAGAATGAAATTCAGGGTAAGACTGGAGTTGTGAACAATATCACCGTGCAAAGGCTAAGACTTACCTGCTTATGGGGTGGCTGAGATGCTTGCCAGAAAATGCTCAGATCACAGAAGATGATGGTCACCTTCCTTTCCAAACTTGTGCACACACTCTTGTTTATCAGGCTGAGAAGGTGGATTACATATATAGAGACAGACGTATAATTGTCACAAGGATGACGGGGCTTCTGTTCCCTTCTGCTTTTGCCTACTCAGCTCAATAAAAGCCGCTAGCTGTAAATGGGTCACTAAAATATTCACTAGGCAGAGCAGAGGGCTGTGTGTGGAAAATAGGAGATGTTTCTTATCATTTGAGCTTTCACAGATATGCTCATCTGGGGGCCTGAACGTCAAAATTAGAAAAATCCAACAATCACCATGTCAGTATAAACCAACGTTCCCCCCTTTTCAACACAACTCTTTCTAATCTGTCTCTCATCACTTATATGGCCAAGAACCTATGTGGGTAGTGGCAACCAGTCAGTGTTCACAAAAATACTTGGGTACTAGGGGTAGGTTTGTAGGCGAGCTTGCCACAGATCCCTGGAGACATCTGCCTTTATTGTCAGATGTCTCAGTAAGCCTAAAACGTTGGCTTTGCTGAATGAAGTTCTTGCTCTAGTACACATATCCTCAGGAGGACATGAGGAAACCAGTTTCAGAGGGAGCTGTGCCTGAAATTACAGTGTGCAGTGACCAACAGGCTTGGCTTCGTTTTTATTAGTCCTGCATAACAACTGCAGTTCAGCAACTCTCTTTTAATAGTGATCTTCCCCCAGAAAGGCTTCCCTGCTCTGAAACCCAGGGACTTGTTGACCCTGGGAGCAACGGCTGGGGGATGTAAGAAAGATGCATGGTAGAGACTACTTACCACCCAAAATTCCAAATAACCACATAACCACAGTTTTCACAACAGCCACATGAAATGGAAAACTGCTTAATTGTGTTTGCTTTCCCTCAATAAAGCCTTCCGTCTGCTGTGCACAGCAAGCACAACTGTGCAGAAAAACAGCAAGAGGGTACAGAGCTGCAGCTCATTCTTTCTTTTATGCCAGACAGGGGGAAAGAGAATGAGATGGGCACTCTTTTTAGCTCTGAAAGTCTCCCAGCACTTGTAGATTTCAGTGCCCCAGTAGATCTCATCCTGCATCTCTGACTGCTGCCTTTGCTTCCAGACATGTTTCTTCTGTCTGCACCGTTATGACAAGTCTCCACAACCTGAGGGGTCTTGACTCTGCCTCTGGGAGAAGGGGGAGGAAAAGGGGGGGTACATAAAAATGCTGGATCCAGTGGTCTGAGAGGTGATTATGTGTAAAGCATTGTTCCTGAAAGAGTAGGATGGCAGAGTAGGATGGCTCTTCTGGTTAGAGGTCCCTGCTGGCATGCACCACACTGCATGCAGGGCATATGCCTTCACCTCCCATCACTGCAGTTGTGGGTGCTCACCAGGGATGGGGGAAGCCAATGCTCAGATAAATTTCAGAAAAGACCCAGGTGGAAATCAGCTGGAAAGGCTGATATGCAACAAGAGGAACCCAATTCCTCCTGGAGTCAGAGGAGAGCTGGGGAGTAGAGTTGCTCCATGTACCTTTCCTCTGTTTGGGAATAGCTGATGAGTGCCCAGTTTTACACAGATGGAGTCCCTGTGCTCCAACAAGTGCAGGGATCTAGCTGGACCATATGTAGCATGTGGGAGAATAAGATGGGTGACACCAGATGCAGCACAGGTCTCCCACTCAGATGCTGGACACTCTCTGAGTCTTTGCAGATGCTAATTAAAAGCATGGAGTCTCTTATGTAGTTAGTTACAGCCATGCAGGGCTGTGTGCTGCTTGTGATTCACTAGTGCTTATAATTACTGCACAGAAATACTAACCAGATAAACATCAAAATACTTCATTTTTTTGCTGTTTATTCAAAACCAGTTTCACCCACAAACAAAAAATCATGGCTGCGTGAATACGTAAGTATAAAGTCCTTCTGTTTGTCTATATATTACATTGGTTCTCTGGCTGATGAATATTGCGAATTAATTATCTAAGCAGAGTCTACAGGAGGTACAACTTCCAGGAAGCAGGTATAAACTTTCAATGCTACCATTCTCAGGACTAAAGAAAGGTTTCCTCTATCATCTGCCAGGACATCAGCTCAATAATTTATACAGTGATATAATCTGTGCAGTCTCTTTCAATAGCTACTTTCACTCCAGCTAATTGTGTAAGAAATTCTATTCCACACTAGTGGATTACATGTATACAGGGAATGGATGCACTGTGTTTGCCCAGAGATGCATCCGATTTGCTGTGTCCATCCCTTTCCTCCCTGGCTAGTGAAATCCTGTCAGTGGCTCCAGTGGCAGCAGAGAATTCCTAACTCCTGTGAAGGCAGGTCCCAGAGACTACACAAAATTCATGATTATCAATCAACTGGTTTTAA
This sequence comes from Lorius lory, assembly GCA_025629905.1. Taxonomy (NCBI): domain Eukaryota; kingdom Metazoa; phylum Chordata; class Aves; order Psittaciformes; family Psittaculidae; genus Lorius; species Lorius lory. The sequence continues at coordinate 21,429 of JAOSLQ010049308.1, forward strand.
TCTTTGTCCGAAACTCCAGCACAATTTTGTATGGTACTTAATGGGCACTGTATGATAAATCAGTGCATCCTGCGAGCACTTCTGTATCAAGGCAAGATCCAGCTCCATGACAGCAACAAGCATTCTCCCATCAACCTTTCCTCCCCTGCATTCTGGTTTCCACAGGCTAAACACAGAAACACCACCAGACACATGGTTGACAGAGGGAGTAGGACTGCAGCACCTTGGATTCTGTGTTCAGTTCTGGACTCCTCACTACAAGAGAAACACTGAGGTGGTGGAGCAAGTTCAAAGAAGGACAACGAAGCTGGTGAAGGGTCTGGAGCACAGGTGTGATGAGGAACAGCTGAGGGATCTGGAGCGGTTTACTCTGGAAAAAAGGATGCTCAGGAGGGACCTTATTGCTCCCTATAACTACCTGAAAGGAGGATGGAGCGAAGTGTGTGTCGGTCTCTTTTCCGAAATACAAAGAGACAGGGCAAGAGGAAATGGCCTCACTGAAATGATAGTAAGGCTTCCCAGGGACGTGGTGGAATCACCGTCCCTGGAAGTGTTCAGAAACCATAGATGAGGCCCTTTGTGGTTTATGGTGGACTTGGCAGTCCTGGGGTAACGACTGGACTTGATGATCTTAAAAGCCTTTTCCAACCTATTTCTATAATTCTATGATTCTGTGACTACAGACATGGTGAAGATCGGTACTCCCTCATTCATGACCAACTTTTGTCCATCAGAACCTGCCAAATCATGGCAGTGTTGGTGGGAAGGTACCTCTGAAGGTGCCTAGTCCCACTTCCTGCTCGAAGTGGGATAATCACCATTGCCAGACGAGGTCAGTGATGGCTTTATTCAGTTAAATCTTGAAAACCTCCAAGGATGGGATTGCACAAGTTCTTCCGTAACTTGATCCAGTGCTGTTCTACCTGCCTGGGGAAGATGATTACCTTAATATCCAGTCTGAGCATCCCAAGCTGCAGACGTAGCCATTGGCCCTTTCTGGACCACTTACCACTACCATAAAGAGTTTGAATTTGCTGACTTTATAAATTCCCTTCAAAGAGTCTTGGCACCTCACTCACATTCAACAATAAACTTAAAAGTAACCTGTTCCCTGATTCACCCAATCTGGTTTTAGTGGTGTTTTAGTGTTCCCTTTATGTTACGTGCTTGCCCCTTGCGGACTGCTCCAGCTGTGCCCTTCTCCTAGTGAGTATTTCAACATTAAAGTGTGCCTTGCAGAATCAATGGCTGTCAAAAGCAGAAGGGTAGATTTCTCAGCTGGCATGGCACAAATGCTCTATACGTCCGAACTCTGCCATCTTTACTCAAGGAGTAATAGATGATTACGGAATGAGTCAGCCA